>JAAAKO020049774.1:0-11239 GCA_010015015.2 Bolitophila cinerea
AGTTATGCTAAAAACAGGAAAAGCAATAAAAAACCAAAAAATTAACGATAAAACCTCATCATTTTATTATTTCTTCTTCCAATTTCTATTTATTTTCATTTTTTATGCTTCTTGTTTTTAGCAACACATTTTTGCTTTTTGATATGAAAATACAAAATTTAAAGAAATAAGACTTTATAGGTATTATGACCAAATATAAAATATGTGTACTTTTATTTGTATCATTACTTTGTTTTTTTTTTTTAAATCATGCCAAAATGGAAATATTGTCAAAAACTTGATTGCTCAACGAAGCCGAAAGACAGAACATTTTATGCTTTAAAACTCTAAAAATATCGTAAATTTTTCAGGTAAAAACACAAACGGTACTACTTGTTTTTTTTTTTTTTTTTTTTTAAACGTATGTATTAAAAAAAACTAAGTTTTAAAATTGTATTTGCATTCAGCAATAATAATAGCAGTTTTTAGTTTGATTTTTTTTAAATATTTACGATTTAAAAAAACATATAACATAAACTTTAAAGCTTCTGTATATACCCCACATCATGTGATGCTATTAATAAATAACACCGCAAATCCGGATGCTGCTGCCGGATGCCATCATCATGCCGTCACTGCCATTAGAGCAGCGCATCGACTCAGAAGCGGAAAATCAGCATATAATTTAATTCCACAAAGTTTTCATGTTTTCAGCATTTTCCATTGCATGCGAAACTATCAAAAACGAATAGAATAAACGCGGTACAGCACAGCAACACGAACGTTGACAGTTTCAAAGTGTACTTACCGTAAACATATACTAAACGCATATTATTATTAGTATATCTCTATATAATCTATGTATGAAGCTAATATAAATATATACATATATATATTTCGGCACGTGCAGTCTAGACCTATGAACATGCGAGTAGTGAACGGTCTAATTCTGCCTCACGATAAAGTCACTCACTTTATAAATAAAGTTTAATTATCTGCGCCGACCGACGCGACAACGCCATACAAAACTTTGTGCGTTTATATACGTTGTTCACAAGAGCGAACCATCATCAGCAAGAGCATCGCGCTCCTTTGATTTTCCCGGGGGCGCCGAACCATGTGTGTCTATGTGCTGGCACGGTAATATTATATAGACACATCTTCTATAGATGGAACAAATTGTCTGATACACCGACCGCCACAGTGTTCATGATGTACAGATTTCCATTCAGGTCGTGTTTATGGGAAACTATCTCTCCGGCGAGTATACAACATATACTCGTATATATATACTGCATACTGCTGTATTCACGCTGGAGTGCATGTATTTTCATTTCTAGGAAAACGCTTTAATCATACTGTCTATGTAGAGTAGACGTTTGGGCAAAGCGGTTTCGATGCAGCCGCTCTTGACTTTGCGGCTAGCCCAATATAAACTTACTATATAGTTATCTGAAATAATATATATATATATATGTATATATACTTTGACTGGGTGCAATGCTCACATCGTCTGCACACACTAGCCGCCCATATTTATTCCCCATATACAAATCATTCATTTAAATGAACACCGAGCCGCCACCGCCAGTCTACCAACGCTGGTGCTTTGTGTTTGTATTGTAGTCTTCTGAATAAATAAATCATCAAAGTAAAACTGATAAACGGCGTGAACATAGATTTTGAAATGCTCGCGATAAACATTGTTATATATTTATGTACCTACATTGTACAAGGTATACATTTATGTAATGCTCAGTACATTAGTATGATATATACAATATAAACATTATAAAATATATTGTAATATATAATGTGGATGGGTGTTTTTTATTCAATTTAACCGCATCGCGGCGCGCCGAATCAAAGTGATGAGCACAATCGATGCGCACGTGTTTATATAATATTATGTATACGAATATATACATTAGTTAGACATACCCAAATCCATGGAATAGTGGAACGTTTTTCGATTTTTTAAAGGCATCATAAATTGGCTATATGGATACAAAGTTTAGGCCAAAAGAATAAAACACAAAATTGTTTTTATATTAAAATAGGTTTAAAAACGTAGTAAAAAAAATGTTGATGTTTAGGTTGTGCTCCTCAAAGACCTAAAAATATATATTATCTGTTTTATTTTTACTTTTACATTCTTTTTAAAAACGTTGCTTATTTATAGTATTTTTATAGTATTTTTCTTTTATGTAGATCGGAAAACATTTACAAAATAATACCAATAATGGATGTAACCATTTTTCACCCAATTCCATAAGACCAATATAATATAAAGCATTTTTTTTATCGGAGCAACATTGGACGAGTTATATAATTAAAACCACAAATTTAACCCGAAAACCAAAATTTGGATATGGGAAAAGGTTCCCATCTCATACTATTTGCACCATACGTTAAATGATATCGAACTGGTATTTTATTGGAACTAAATTAGTATGATCAAAAATAAAGTAGAATATTATGGGAATCTAAAATAAGTTATTTTGGTGTAAATTAATTATAACAACGAAAAACGTAAACTAAAATATATTTTGTTGGGCCATTGAGCACATCTTAAACATCCATTTTTATACTTAATTTTTATAACTAAACCAGTTCATAAATATAAATATGAGATATATAAACTAAAAACTAATTGATTTTATCCCCACACAGATTTTTAAACCCAAACCTAATCCTAACCACATACTTAGACCCCATTTAGAGAGTATAAAGCTTTCGTTAACGAAACTCACACAACATCAGTTTAAAATCAAATGTGGTCTATTATTTTTTTATATTTTCAGCTTTAAAGTCCTGAGAATAGGATTGTATCGGTTCACCGCTTGATCGTTTTACCAATTATAATCATTTACCGCTATATCCTTTCGTACCGCTCACGTTGCGCCAACTGACTGTGTTGTATGCATCACCTTGTTCATAAGTTTGATACATTCTCTATCGAAATAAAAATTGCAAGATGCCTCTGTCCACACTTTAGACAACCATAGATCAAAACGTATAGGATTTAACTCACCGACGCGTAGAGCATTCAAAATATCAAAACATGTTGGGTCGCCCTAATCTCTAATGTTCTACGTCAACTCAACATGTCTAAGGAGACTCCATACATGAGCTGTCGAAATAATTGTTGCATGCTGGTGGAATGCCTGAGCTCCTCGAATAGGTATAAACTGAAACAAATCTCTAGAAACCACGATTTTGATTTGATCAAATGGTTCTTTTTAAATTGTCGCAATGTAGAATCGATCATTCACAACACTTCGTATGGAACTTTGGAAATTTTATCGATTATAGCAGGTATTTACCAGTGAATGGATTCAAATTTCCTACAATTTTTCTGTCGATCTCTACCATTAGTTTAAATATTGTAGGCTGAAATCCTTTAACCTAAACGAAGTGTCGATAAACACATTATGATTATAGTTTTTTTTAGTTATTTATTTCTGATCTATGTTTAATATTTCTAGTTTTAAAGTAAGATTACAATTTTTTACCGAACAGATAAACAAACAAACTGACATACAAGAAGAGCTTTTAAAAAATCGATAAAAGATTATCTGGTTATGTCTAAAATACATATATATATGTATATATAAATCACAACATATATCACAACATCCATTATTCATACAGAGTACAAACATTTATATATAAACTATAGTAAATCATATTATAATGCAACACAGAGCGGCGCGGCGCATCACATTGTTTTTGGCATGACCTAAAGATGTATATCTTAAGACTTTCAGATGATGCGTGCAATTGTGTTGATCACGAGTAAGCCTTCAGATTTTTCAGCAGGATAACTATGTGCCAGAGCAAAGAGCGCACATAATGCTTGTCGTTGAAGTATATAAAATTGAATTCTTTGTCAAGCACACAAATGCAATGGAATTTTCAGAAAATATTTTTAAGGTATATTGTGGTTGGCAAAATATATCGTTATTCAATTGGAAAGTGTGGTGGAAAACGTGGCTCTCTCGATATCCGTGCCAAAGCTGCAATCTAAATGCGAATCGTGTGGATTTTTTTAAGGTGATGCCTGTAGATACAATTTTATACCAAAGTTATATAATATAGACTAGTAATTTAAAATTTAAAACAATGTTTTAAAATTTAAAGTATAAAAACTGTTAAAATGACAAAAAAGAAAATCCGAGGATAGAACATTTAAGCTAGTAATTTACATAGACGCTATTATCCATTTTTTATTGTAAAAAAATATATTAACATACATGCAATTTACTTCTGTGTACAATGCAATATAAAATTTGTAATTTTCAAATTATTATTTCTAAAAAAAACATATAGCGATTTCTGCTTTGTGTATTGGCATCATAAAAGTGCAAATCGTATAATAATATTAATTGCTTAAAGATTATTCTCATCAGAAGAACTAAAAATAAAATAATACCGGGTATGTTAAGAACTAAAATGTAATTGTTTTGTGAAAAATTCTAAAAAAGGAAAAAATTCCTATTATAATTAAAAGTATAAAAATTGTTAAAAAGAAAAACAGAAAACCCAAGAGTGCCGAAGAGGCTAGAACATTCAAAATAAAACAAACTAAAACAAACAAAACAATCAAAAAAAATCATTCCATTCCAAACCTAAGAATTCTCATACAAATAAAAACGCACCGACATTTTTAAATGCCTTCCACGCGTGAACTCTAGATATAAAGCATAACGTATATATGACTGTGTTGTCTATACATATATATACTTGTTGTTTGTTTACAACAGAAAAAACTGTGGGAAATTATGTACATTTGAAACACAAAACCTAAACCATACAAAAATATTTCGTAAATAAACAAGCTTGCGAAGCCGGACAAAGCCACGCACGCAAAACGAATCGCACACGCACGCTAATTATGCGCGGTGCTCGCGGCAATAGCGTTAATTTAACGCATGTGCGCATTGTGTTTGCATTTCGTTTAAATCAATTAAGAATTGTTTTGTTTCTGCAAATATTCGACTAAATATATATAATTGTAATAATCATTTTGTTAGTATAAATACAAAAAGAAGAAAAAATGTATTCGCCAAGAAGAAAAGAAAAAAATTGGTGTCAGAACTGCTATTAATTGCATCAAAGCGGTAACAATTGACTGCGTGCGGCCACCGCTACATGACTGCCAAATCGCTTAAATATTTAAAGTGGATATAAATATTCTTGTGCATGCATAATTATCATAAAAGCTTTCGTTTTTGTGTATATAGAATTAATACATAGTTTATCTGTGTGTGTCTGAACGGTTGCCAAAAAGATGTTTTCCGCTTGATTGCGGCCGAAGCGATGAGCGAAGCGCCAAATGAGGCGCCAATTGAAGCGCCAATTGAACCGCCAATTGAAGCACCAATTTAAGCGCCCATTTAACCATGAACTTGACATTGAAAGTAGTCAATAAGAAATAACCGTTAACTATAGTCAATTCAAACCAACATCTTCAACTGCGAAAATTAAAAAAATACGAGCTGCGATATTGACCATCATAAAACGGCAGAAGACTTAAATTGTGTGGCACTATAAAATTCTTATAATCTATACATAATAAAAAATATACTGGAATCAAAGCTTCAATAAACGAGCGAGAATTGCCCACGCTCACAAAAATAAAGTCGTTTTAAGCCGATCCTAATCCAATCGGGAAAATAAATTGCAAAGTTCACAACAACCGAGAGAATGGATAACTAAAGCTTGGTGTATTATATTGTGCTTTATATTCGTATGTATATTATATTTATACGAATGTGTGTGTGTGTATTTTCCAAGCACATTTAATGCACCTCTCTGTCAGCGATTTATGGGAACATTTACCACATACGGTACCATCATCCGCCGCCGCGTGTGCCAGGGATGCACGGGCACACTGGGTCGTTCGTAAAGAGAAGAAAAGACATGGTAAAAGTATTTTACTTTGGACCGAACATTATCAAATAAAAATATTCCCTTTACTTAAAATTCTTGTTGTTGTTGTTGTTGGCAGTTGGTTGTTTTTTTTAAATCAACCATTAATTTAAACAGAAAAATACAAAAATTATTAAATAATTAAAAATCATAAATATGTTTTTTTTACCTACTAATGTTTTATCGTTAAGCTCTTTTTGTTCATATTTATTCACATTTAACAATTTGCAGACCATCATTGATTGTAGCGACAGTGAAAATTCAATAAATATCATACTGTCAAAATAAACAACACATTTTTTTGGTCTTTCCGAAATAAATAATGGAACCTAAAAAACGATTGATTTGAATGATTTTTTTTACTATTTGCATTATTGTTTCTACAATTTATAATAAAATATAGCTTGAAATTTCCTTCATCTTCACGATTAAAAAGTCTTTTAGGAGTTTCGAATAACCGCAAAAATATGATAGAATGCATTGTCACCGGAAACGGTACTATGCACTAAGTTCAGCCCTTCAAAGATTTTTTACTCACCCCCAAAAGTGTATTTTACATAAATTATTTTAAATCAAGCCCGAAGCAGCCAGATTAATGACTGTTCTAACCAAAAATATTGTCCAATGAGAAAATATTTCGTTGTTAGTCGCAGATTAGTATCAAAACAATCTGAAGAATGAAATTTTGATCCTGGGAAGTAATAAAAATTAAGTTCTATATTTGGAAGATTACCGATAACTTTATTTATTATTATTTTTTTTAAAATCCTATTTTCAAACTGTTACTGTTTTTAGAGTCCTAAATCGTATACTTTTATGGAGTTTCTACATTTACACGCTTCCAGACCATAATACACTGACAAATCAAAAAATAAAGTAAACATTTTTTTTTTTGATTTAAACGTTTTTTTTTAATATAATTGTTTGATTCCTGAAAAAATCGTTATTTATATGTACTTATTCATAATGTTCCAAGATAATTTAATAATTTAATTATAATTCTTTAATATTAGGTAAGATTTTTTTTTGAATGCACCCTGTAAAACTGCATCCAGCATAAATACATAACTATAAAGTTTACTTTATACGAAATACCATCCGCTCGTTTATACACGGTGTGTGCGTGGATCAAGAATCCCCTTTATTGTGTTTCTTTACAAATACACACACACTAACACAACATACAAGATGCATCCGCACATAAATATGCGCCGCTGGCCGGCCGCCACGCCGGACCGGACCGGGCACAAGTCGCTGGTCAGCAAACAATAAAACAGCGAACTCTGCACGCTCGCACGCTCGCACTCTCTGGCAAAGCACAAAAACATATACTATATATAAAGTAATATACACAAACTGCAATAAAGAATTATGAAGAATGGTGTCTTTAGCCCCGGAGGAATATATGTATTTTCAAAGATGTTTGAAATTAATATTGAAGATGGCAAAGATTGTGTGTTATATATTTTAAACTATATACTAACGTATGAGTATTTATATAGTGTAGCGGGTGACTGAGCGAAAAGTGCACGTAATTCTGCGCGACTGAGGAATTCCAATGAATTTTAGCAACACACACACGCGTACGAATTTAAATATTGGTTAAATATATATAATAAATACCATATATATAGGTAAAGGGCTCAACCGCAAGTTATGTCTGCGGTTTTTTGTTCTGCGTGTATTTTATTTTCGTTAAAAGAACTCAAACGTTTTTTCATCTGGTGGTTTTTGTGGCGAGGTCGAATTTTACCAGGGCCATTGTGCTCGCGGATATTTTAGCGACTATTTTGAATAAACCTATAGTTAGATCCATTCCTACAGACACTCGGACAGCAACGGACACCGACGCTGACACTCACGCAATCGCACGAATGTCTGAATACCAAAATAATAACTTATACTAAACAAAGTTACACGCATCGTCATCAATCATGCGAAGTATTGTTTTTCTATCTATTTAGTGTGTACCTACATTTTAGTTCGGGTTTCTTATGTCTTTCCGTGCGTGCTTATTATAAACATATAAAAACACATATATACTATTATAATATTTACTAGAATATCATAGTGGAAATTTCATAATCGTGCGCGCATTCAAGTTATGAGCGCTCGAGATAAGGATAATTTGTTATGGAATTTTTGATGTAATGCAAGTTACGCAAATTACAAGATTATTAAAATTATCGCTCTAATTTTAGTGCTTAAAACAAGAGTTTTTTTACAAATGTGACATTTGGTTGGAACACACATCTTCACAAGAAATTTCGCTGGAGGTGCTTCGTGTCTGTTTTAAGATTACAAGGCTCCATTTTGTACCTATACTCGAGAAAAAAAGGACACAGCGGCCCGAAGAAAGTGAGGCTTTTTTCCTTCGTCTCGTTTTGCTGTAATCATACTTTTCAACATATGTTATATCATGGATATTATTTATTTTAATTGCTAAACATAGTTGTTTTGCATGTTTGTTTGCTATATATGTATTTGTAGACGGTCCGAGCGTAGGGCGCACCTGACAAAGAGTACATGAAATGCTGTGCGGTGCTTTGTACGTTAGGCATACCTTTTTTGTCTATAATAGCGGCGCAAAAATGAAACGAGGTACTCATCACTCGTGCGGAATTGCGGTTGAGCACATTTTGGTTGGATGAATTAAATCGTATATACCTTATAGTTTATAGGTTATTTGATATAATATACAAAAAAATGTATATAAATATAATATATATTTGGTATATATGTACCATATATATGTAAAGTATTGTATATAGGTAAGGTGTTAATCAAGCATTCAAGTGTAAACATATATTCTTTGATCGTATTCACAAGTAGTACAGTAGTAGCAATCCAAATCTAGAGGCACTCCTTAAAAAAACAGTTTACCTTACTCGTATTTGAATTTTAACACTGAAATACAGAAAGGCTTTCAGGTTGTTACCACTTCTGGTAGTATCCTAACCTAAATTTAGACTGTTATCAACGTCAAAAGAGTATTTTTTTGTTTAAATTTATCTGGAGCGGAAAGACGCAAAATTACAGTGTTTTCTGAATTATTATTTCTTAAAAATTGAAAAATTAGAATTTTGTTTTTGTATGAGCAAATAAAATGAACATTTTTATTGACAATTCAATATACAATTTTAAGCTGTTATGATCAAATGGCAATCTGCAAACCTAACTTTCAATTCAAAATTTCAATTTTAAATATTTCGAAAATATGCTGTACATTTTCTGTTTTTAAAAAAATTAAAATATTTCTAGATTATGATTGTAGCTTTACCTCCTCTTTTTTAACGCATATTATATATTATCAAAATATAGCTTTGGGGTAGAAACCTGCAAGCTTTTCCCCATATATATATATATATGTATTTTATATTAGTAAGGAAAAGTAAGTAGAAATTGGACCCCTGCATTATTGTTAATAAAATTCGTTATACATTCGTGCAAAACCGTCTTTTTTTAAATGAGGACAAGTATGCGTACTCGCCAGTTCATTCAATTTTTAGCGAGAATAATGCACTTGACAATAATTCACACCACGCAGTGCAATGTATCACATATATTATTTAAAAAAAATAACTATTTCGAGAATTCAATTTTTTGACATTGAAATATTGTACATACAATTCGGATATGACAAGAATTCTTAACACCTTCCAAACCCGTTTACGAAAATAGATATCAATGGTCCCTCACAGCTGTTAATTTGTTTATATGTATTATATATATTATTTTATAATAATATCATGAGATCCAATTATCTTGCGACTATAATTTGTTTCAAAGCTTAGAAATCCAGATTTAAATTATAAAATTATATATTTATAAAATATACATACATGTTACGGCTTTACAGATAAGCACAAGATCAATAAATGTATTATAATTTATTTTGGAGAATTCATTAAAGCCTGATGCAGAAAAATGCTTTGGAAGGACATCTATTCATAACAAGAGAATATAGTTGATAATGTTGTATGGGAAAATCTAGAGGGTAGTATAATAAGATTTCATAATTTTTATTTTTATAAATAGCAGTCCTAGACTTTAATAAAACTATTTTTGTAGTTGATTGATTACTTTCAATTTCAACATTCAACTTCTTTTCAACTGCACAGATATTTTTTTAAGCATTTTAATGTTTAGAATTTTTTAAATATATTTTAAATACTATAGATTTTTTAGATACCTGATTTTTATACTTAGGTATACTCGTTAGTTATTGGAAAATAAACCCATAAACCTTTTTTTTTAGTATTATAGGACAATTTTGAAAATAACGAATTAAATAAAAGTACGCAATTTTATTAAATTCAGTTTAATGCAAAAAACATGCAAAATACAAAATATCACTGAATAAAATGTTTTTAAAAAACGGACTTAGTTTTTTTGTCTAATACACATATATAAGTCGCTTTTACCGTTTTGTCTACTATAAAAACAATGTTTTGCATTTTGTATCGATTGTTAAAAATTAGTTGTTTTCTTTTAGTAAATGTATAAATATGGTGTTTTATAAAATCAATGCCTCTTCTATAACGTTAATTAAAGTCTATATTTAATTGTATTTACATTTTTTAAATATTTTTTAAAATAATAAAATAAAAATTTGAAAAATCTATTACGTATACGAAAATTGGAAATTAATCTATAAAGCGAATCACTAAATTTATATTTTCAAATATGTTGAATTATCATTTGCTATATTGATTATACAAAAAATCGTAACAGAAAATAATATACACATCATATCAGTGCTGTTCCTCATTATATACAATAAAATATATATATATCAAATAATGTTCACAATAATTACCATTAATGATGGCACTTAATAATTAAACTAATATTATTATCTATTAATTATCTTTATGCATATTATCTAAAGTACTATTATCTAATATATTAGTAAGCTTTCAATTAACCAAACACGCATGAAATCTACTACATTATCAATTGCAAAATATAAATTTTAAACAGTATACATATATGTAGGTACACTTTTACTAGTATTTATAATTATATATTGAAAAAGACAATCAATATCGATTCAAAAAGTACAATTGTACTCATAGTTCAATCAAAAATGTATGCCAAATTAAATTTTTACTATATACAATAAAAAATGATACAATAAAATATCAATAATCATAAAAAACGTAAAGCCGCAATTTCAATAGCACACACCAAAAAAAACCTTCACCTTTTCAATGCGCAAATACAATCTGTCGTTGATATACACTCGTGGGACTCGTCATTCAAATAATTGTATATTCTATTACGACTAACTGCGCACAATCGTTGCACAACACTGAGAGTACAC
>JAAAKO020049785.1:0-11239 GCA_010015015.2 Bolitophila cinerea
CGATTTGAAGCCTGATTCGTACTCAGGGGCTCATTTCCATCAATATTGGGTACAATCTTTTTTTGAACGTCACCGCCCCTAAAGTGAAGATTTGCCAACATTGAAACCCATATGTCTCATGCGTATAAATCATGAGAAGTAACATTACTTATTATTACTTATATTTGGGTGTTTATGAGTGTATCTTTTTATTTACAAAATAAGACAAAAACAATAAGGTCTACGTATAAATATTTACAAATACTAATCATAGTGATAAATTAAACTTCTAAAGATTATTATTTGAAAAAAATAAATAATTAAATATTTCTGATATTCATTTCATTTAATATTATATTTTAGGCATCATAATTAAAGCCTAAATATACACGTTGTCATGAAAAGTGCCTAAAAATTATTAACTTCTTCCGAATTAAAAAACGGTAATTTTTTTTATCAATTCTTAAATGGTTTTGTTGTATATTCTTTTAATGATATTAACCTCAAGAATGTGTATTGTAAGTGGTAATTATTCAATATTCCTAATTTTGGATAGATTCATGAACATTGTAACACAATTCAAGCTAATTTATTGTTTCAGATTTTGTTTTTGAATATTTGAAAATACTATTCCAATATCATTTTTTTTAAACCTCCAATGCATTGCCTATTTAATTAGGAAAGGTTTGTTTGTTCTAATCATCAATGTACCTCAAAATTAAGGAATTTAAAGTTTGTATTTTTTCCTAATGAGCTTTATGCGTTATAACCGCTCTTGTTAGCAAAAATAAATTGGAGAGCACCAAATTGTGGTTCGATTTTTCTAAAAACAAGCTAAAAACAGGGCATCTCTTCGTGTAAATCAGCTTGAGAGTCGTATAATGTTTGTTGGTCATCATCCATAACTATATTTGTGCAAGAAGCAACTTTACAGTTGTAGTATATAGTTGAACCTTCTTTGCACCCTTGCATGAAAGCGTAATCAGGAACTCGGGTGGTGCAGCTTCGGCGTTCGTTGAGGCTGAAACAAGTACTCGGCGCAATTCGGAAAAAAATATTAAACTGAGAAAACATAAATCTTAAAAATAGTCATTCTTTAAAACTATATCAATGAAAATCATTGCTCTATAAACGCGATATTCGTAAAACGAAAATAATGCATAACTCAGATTTTTTTTTAATTTAATAAGTATCAGAGAAACACTAAAAATATTAATACGGATTATAAATATAACATTAAATCCATATTCTTAAAAACCATATTACTAAAAGTGTGTTACGTACAATTCATAAATTCGCAACAATAAATATTCCTAATTCAGAAAAAAACATATTCTGTAACGTCAAAAAAAAATTGCGAATACATTAAACAACAAAACCATTATTTGATGTTTCAGAGTAATTATTTTTAGAGTTATGTGCATTGAATTTACGAATTGTGCGTTTTCAGAGTAACAACTATTCAGTAATGTGGCTTTAGGAATAACGATTTTACGCGCTATTTATTATCATTATTACAAATTTTCAGTATTTTTCAAATCATTTTTCAGTTTTGTGATTTTCAGACTTACGCACATAAGTGTTAAGAGTTTTCGAATTGTGTGTTTTCAGAGTTGCGAACATTCAGTGCAAATAAATTCCTTGATGTAAATATTATATTTTTTTTTTTGTGATATTTAGAGTTGTGTGCTGAAAGTATCCCATGGCTGGATTCATAACCCACGTATCTTAGATATTATTAGAAGGAAATTCAAAAATGAATGTTGATTTTATGCATCCAAGAGAGAAGCAAGGTTGAATTAGGTCTTCATTAGTAATTCGCCAAATATTTGTTGTTGATTTTGTGGAGGGCCCGCAGCACTTACTTTATTTATCGAAGAATGCAAAAAGCATTTTCTACGGCCTGTGTAGGTCTAAGAACGAAAAATTCTGCTGGAGGTGCAGTAGGGAAGCATTTCTCAGATATTCTGAAGGTGTAAAGACAAATTACTACTTCTTTCAGCTGCAACAAAACTGTTAATGATGGTTATCATTTTGAAATACTCTTCTGGATTATTACGTAAATTAAATTTATGGGGCAGCCACATAAGACTATTTGATTTTTTGTTAAATTATCTTTATCTCCAAGTTGTTGGAGGTTATTATTACACTTTTAAATTATAATTTATTAAATGCCATTTTTTCGCTATCACAGCAAAACGGGTGGTTGATAAACTCGACGCGGAAGTTGAAAATCTTCACTAGAAGTTGAGCATAACTGTAGATGTATTCGACCAGCTTCTAGCTCGCATCTTGTTTTTTTTAAATATCCACGGAAATTATGTAATTATCTGCAATTACAATAGCGATATTGACAGTTGTCAAAATAACAAAAAAATTTTTGCTGGAGCTGTTACAATTGTCTTCAGTGAAGTAAAAATTGACCTTCTGATGCAAACCGCGCTATCGAAAACAATAGCAATTCCATGGATCGAAGAATCGATATAAAAAAATTCTTGGAAGTGCGACTGACACATAAAGCAAATAGTTAAGAATCGAAAATGTGTCTAAACGTAAGACCAAAAATGCTATTCATAATGCCAATTAACTGTAGGGTGTCAACTTTCCGAAATCTAAAGTTGACGAAAATAAATCTGGAAGTTTGAAAAAAATCCTAAAGTTAAAAGTCAACTTTGAGTGAAGAAAAGACGAGAAAAGTTTTCAGCCAAGCATTACACAAGCATTAGTCATATATGAAACTAGTGTCATCACTTTAAAAATATTGCGTTATTGTAATTTTCAGATAATTAAATCTGAGCTTCTGACGAAGCAAAGTGACTGTCGCCATCTTTTTTATGAATTAAACGGCAATGTCAGCCAAGGACATTTTTGCACTATATCTCTTAAAATGTCAAATAATAAAATAATGGCATACATATTTTAACATCATAATATTTATTATATTTTTAAAAGTTTAATGAAATTGTTGTGTTACTATACACTACTCTGGTAAATGAAATTTAATTTTTGTTTTCGTTTCGTTTTTACTAAAAAATAAACAAAAATCAATTATATATATATTTTTGAAAAGTTTATTGAAATTCTTGTTTTTTACTAGCCTTTTGCTTGTTTTTTGCCTGTAAAAAACAAGCAAAAAACAAGGAATCCATTAAATTCTACTAGCGCGCTGCCGCGCGATTTTTCTTTGGCGCCTTTTTTTACTAAAAAAACAAAAGCTGTAAACATAATAATGTGGATATGAATAAACGCTGTTCTTCACTCATTATGATATTATATCTGCCATGTCGCTATGCCCGGTGTAACCATAACGATATGCCCGATGACGCTATGTCCCGATCCCCTTGCGGCCACACATCGAAGAAAATTGCCCTAAACGCACTCTGTCCATAGTGTGCACTCTGATGGAGTTCTACAAATATCTAATATATTTCCTTAAGGGGATGGCACCACACGTTTCGCCAGTGCGCAAACAACAACAAAAATAAATTTTTCCTATAAAATAAAAATAAACGGTTCCTAAAGTGGTGATCTTCTATTTAATTTTAGGAGACGTCTGCAAGATATTCACTTATGTGGGAGAAACTCTTATTGACTATTATATCATGGTTAAAATAAAATGTGCATCATTATATTTTCGCCTTTTCTTTTAAAAGTAAAAAAACAATGTTCTACTTTAAATTTTACTCAAGTGGATTTCATTGTTCTTTTTATGTAAATTTCCGCCTCAAACAACAATCCCCTGTTAATATATAAAAATTCTAATATTTCCTGCAGATTTCCAGTGAAATGACGGACATATATATATATATATATATATATATATACCCAATACACAGTAATATATATGCAAATTTTGTTGTTCAATATTTTCCATTTGATTTGAATTTCCAATGCTACACACAGATTCGTCCCACTTTAGGGAAACGCATTAAGCGAATGCTAACGAAATTATTGTGTGGGTGGAGGGTGGTGGTGTTGTTTTGTCATCTGCGGCCGTCCGGTGCCGGCGCCGCTGTCGTGGAGTGGCGTGGCGCTGGCACCGCGTCATTAGGCTTTTCTTTTCTTTGCTTGCTCGTGATTGTCGTCATACACACACACAGGCAATCACAAACAAACAGGTTGGATTGTCTTGATTTATGCTTTGTAAAATTGACTTGGCCTTTTATTGTACTTGGTACGCGTACAATATATAATAGTCTAAAGTAATGGCACAGACAAACAACATATTGATTGTCCGTCGAAAGTGGGGAATAAGGCGCGGAGCTGGGCTGCTGTTTGTTTATTAACCTTGTCGCATTGAGGCATTTTCTCTGTTTGCTTTTGCAATTGAACGTGAGTTTATATAAAAACATATAATACTTAAAATGTAAATCATATTATAGTATATGTATGTATAAAATATATATATGTATGTTCACATAGTAACTACATGTAAATACAATCAATTAATATTGATCGTGCTGTGAGTCACAAAATTTTATATATTTCTTCCGCATGTATCTATAAACTTGAGTTTAATGGCGACGTTTCTTTTGAGTTGGAAAAAAGTACACTTGTGCGTTGTCTTAAGAGTTTACGTTATTTTTTGCTACTTGCTAGACATATATAGTTCACTGTGTGTGTAATTAACGAGTAAACGCCGTGCTCCTCTCGATGAGTGCTCATTTACTGTGATTGAATCCATAAATAATGATGGCGCACGCCATGAAACTGGATCGCTTTTTTATTAAGTTACTACTTTGTTAGACAATCAAAATTTATGTCTTGGGGCGATCATATATTTGAATGATTTGACAGCTCTTACCTATTTGATTTGCCGAAGTGGTATCGTTTGAAAGTGTTTCCTACCGGACGATCTGCAAAGAAAAAGCATAAAAATTAGAGAAGGCACTTGTTTTTAAAGATATTTGATATAAATGATATTTAAACTGCTATACACTGAAACACTTCATATGGTTAGTAGAATTTTGATTGCATATTTATGAAACAGCTACCAAGGTGTCGTTGATCTTTTAATTTTTTTCCAAATTTTAAGCTGGATTTTAATTGTGAAACTTGCTTACCAGCAAGTGGAAACAAGATGGAAATACATATTAAAATCAAGTGCGGGAGAGACATACAACGTTGCCAGCAACGTCAGTACGGAGAGAAACGTTGATAGTATACGCTCTTTGCTGGGCAAAAATATCTTCGCATATGTTTTTTCACTATCTATCGTATTGTAAATTTAATCTTTTTCAGCATGTCAGTGCTGGAATTGCTTGGCAGCAGTGTTTAAGTAAGGAAGGTGTATTGTCTTGGTTATAATGGTTCAAAATAGTTCAAATATTTTCTAGGTCGAAAGCGAAGAGAGTCAAACATATTTTTTATTATTTTATGAACATTTTACTGTTTACTTTTTTTTACTTTGAACAAGTAAAAAAGGCAATTTAATTATTTTTTGTTATTATGATTTATTTTAATTGTTTATTAATGAAATTAATAAAAAAATGCATTACTAAAATCTAATTAAAGTTTTTTTTTAATTGATCGCATGTACACAGACTTTTACAGATTTTAAAGATTTTTTTGAGAATCCAAATATATTTTTAGCTAGCGTTAAATTAAAACATAATTTTTAAATGTTTAATAAATAAGTTGAAATTGGTACTTATATAAATTTCTAGGGTTGCCAACAGGGTTTTTTTCGCCCGGAGACTCTGGGACTTGTTAGAAAAGCTTAGGTCTAAAAATGTATTATTGCAATCAAAAAACAATATATACTTTATAATTTAAATCTCAATTTGGATAAATTACACATTATTGGGCAGAGCCTTTTTAGCTAAAGTACAGTTTATGGGCAGTGACATAAAAAAAAACAATTATATTCAATATTCATGGAAATTAGCTCCTGAGTACGAATCAGGTTTCACATCGCGGTGCTAGACCCCATCTCCTCTTTCATCCCAACCTATTCAAAAGGATATATGTTTTGAATAGTTTTCAAAAAACGGTATTTCAAAGGCTTAAATTGAAATTTCGAGCTTTTTGGTAGAAAAATACTCAAAAATAGAGCAATCTTACAAATAAATTTCATGAGCCCGGTAAGAGCGATCGCGATTTTTTTCATGGACAGGTAGAGTAAGGATAGTATATTTTAATTAATCAAATTTATAAATATGTATTTTTTAAAATTTTGTAAAAAATTTGGTTTATGTAAACATATGGGTAGTTTTCGTTTATTTAACGAAAGAATTAAAAAAAACTCCTAAGTTTTAGTTTTTATTTTGATTTGCTAATAGTATGTTTAAAATAAATAATAATAAATAAATATGTGTATTCTAGTCATAGTACCAAGAAATCACTTGATAAGAATGTAATTTTATTTCCAATCGACCCTATGCGATTTTTTTTTAAATACGTTTTAGTGGATTTTTGTATTAAAAAAACTCATTTAACCGAATACATTTTTAACAATAATTAATTATTCACCATAAATAATTCATGTTTTTATTTGCATACCTCAAAAATCAGAAATGTGAGTGTAAATATTGACAACAGCAAAAAATGTAATACGTACACGATAAAATAATATAGGAACTCTGTGCGAAATGCAAAGACGCCAAAAATGCGCTCTTCACAATTACGAGAGTGTTGATTTACGCCGTAATGAAGGTTAACAATACAAATTGTTATTTAACTCTTAAGTATATTATTATATAATACCCAGTATACCGTAGGAACACACGCAAGGAATTTGTAATAAACTGAATTACGAGATATAATATTCATCGAGTGATAGCTGCGTGAACTTGCCTGTTGCCAGGTATGTAAATGATATTAAAATAAAATACGTATACGTGCGCTAAAAATTCAAGATTTGGAATGGCAAAAATACTCACACACACATACACACGGTCATACGCAAACAAAAACGTCTCGAATCTGTATTCAAGAAGCCTTTTATGTATGCATATTATGTTGAACTTGACCTTGCGGATTCTAAGAGCACACGAGCGGAGTATAAGAATCCATGTACAATAAATAAGACGCGCCACTGTTTAAATGACATGCAAATATAAATGGCAAAGGAAAAAAAGTTTATTTTATTTGCTTGGCCAATTTGAATGTTGAATCCAGCGTCAGAGGTGTCAGCCGATGCGATATCATCGGCGTACGGCTAATCATTAAAATTACCCGGCTGAAGCCGATTTTTTAGTTGACTGGCAGCTTGCCGTGAAATGTGAAAATAGTAGTAATTTTTTTCTTGGTCTTTGTATTGTGCCCAAAATATAAAAATACGAATAAATAATATATATAATAAAATATGAATAAGTGTTTGTACTAAAAAATATATCACAAAAAAACTTTTTTTGATTTCTCTTGATGGTCACTTTTATGATACAATTTTATTTTTTTTAATTCGAGCAAAATGCGACAAAATTATAACTTAACCGTCAATTATGTTATCTTTCTAAATATCAGTTTTCAAAATTCAAATCGACGAAAGTTGTCGTGAATTTGAGAATTTGTTGGTTTTGAGTATACTGAGCTAATAATATTATAATTAAATATTTTTTCTAGTATAGGGAATAAGATTTTATAATAAAAGGTGGCCGGCGAGCCAGCTAGAGAATAGATGGTGGTGACAGAAACCGGCTCGGCGGCCGCCGAAATATTTTTTTTTTTTGCTACGGCCAGCTGGCTTGCATCTCTGGCCAGCGTTCGTTGTGCAGTAGAGGAATATGGGCGCAGCTTTAATAAATACACAAAAAAAATCTATATTGATTTGTAGATTTAATTTGGGAAATATATAAAAAAAGAACGAAAAATCTGAGAAAAACAAATATTTTATATAATTAAAAATTTAATAGAGAATTGATTTTTGTCAAATAAATATATTTACTTGATTTTTAAAAGATCATTTCTCCGATAATTTTGAATAATTAATTATTAAGAATTATCCGCATTTGTTGCATCTACAGATTTATAAGACATGAACCTATCTTGCTAGAATGTGTATGCTTTATAGATCAAATGATAGATGACCTAAACAATATATTCATATATATCATATGAATGCAAAATTTGGTTGGGATAATTTTCACACAAATATTATTAATTTTATTTAAAGTCTATTTAAAAAAAGGTGTATTTTCCAAACTTTATCTCAGCCGTCGCGCCGCCAAGTGCCTCGTACCCCAACTACGTAAATTTGAAGATGGTTATGCTAAGGTAATCAATGATAAATAATAATGGTAGCAGTATAACCTCTTTAGGGGTCAATCATGGCAGTCCAAGTCACACTAAGTGGTCATTAAATATTAATGGTTCAAATGGTCAATTGGCAACTAGGTGGAAATGCCGCACTCAAACAAGATTTTTTCACAATTTACTAAGGGCTATTTTCTTCACTATTACAAGTTGAAGGTAACCGGCAGGTTGAAACCAACCGCCTGCCAGTTGTAACAAACTTGCCAAGTTGAACAGCAAGTTGCAAATCGATTTTCTTCACTAGAAGTTGTGCAGAACTAGATTTTATTAAGGTTTTAACTTGCTCTTCAAAATATCCTGGGAAAATTGTGCTTTTAACTGTAATTTGACGACGATATTGACAGTTTTTAACTTGCTGATCATTCTTTAAAAAAACAGACTGAAGAAAACCGATTCGGAAAGTTGAAAAAATATTCTCATGTTGAAAGCAACTTTGAGTGAAGAAAACGGCCTTAAATGTCAAATGGCAAATCCGCATAATATGTGTTTACAATTTTTTTTTATATTTTTAAATGGCTACCTCGTAATCCTTTATAAAAATAAAGTGTTTCATCTTGCATACACTGGTCATTTAAACGGACAAATTAAACACAATTTTTCCGCTTAACTTGAATGGACTTTAAATGTCCACAAAATGTCTACTTGGTCCCTAGCTGGAAATTCGGCATTATAATGCTATAGCGGCAATCTGAGATATCTTCTAATTCTGCACTTATGTCTTAGGTAGCAGGTGGAGAAACACACCGGTCTCAAAATTTAAGTGACATGCATGTAACTTTTAATATTTAAAAAAGTAGGTATGAATATCAACCCAGCAAGTAACAATGAAAATTCGGTTTAGCTTTTATAGCAATAACATGTTTTTTTTTCTTACGTTTTTCTGTGTTGAGATTATAAAAATAGGCATTTTTCCCTGTTTTCCATATCTCTATCGATTATATGTACAAATATAGCATACTTTGTAAACGAATTTAAAAATTTTACTGTGTTAATTTTAATTTATTTATAAAATATTATTTATTTAAATAAAGATTTATTGAAGAGCTTTGCACTATCGTAACCAATTTTCAGACGTAGGTAGTATTTTAAATTGTATTTAGTATTTTTAAAATAATTTTCAATAAAGTTTTTTCTTTAATAGTTATATTAAAATCATTCTAGTATTTAGAAAAAAACTTGTATTTAGAAATATTATTTTTAAAATAAATAATAAAAAATTAATCAATTTTACGGTGAAAATAACTCGTGACTTTTAAAAAACTATTGTGTCCAAAAAATAAAAAATGTATGCCTAACATATTTTTTTCGGTTTTGGCAAATCGCAAAAGATAAATTGGCACAAAATGTTTACTTTTTAGGTAAAAAGCCACTATGTCAATTAAAAAATCTTTACGTCATTTCGCCAGGTGCGCAACTTTCGTTGATATATTTTATGCTATGCATTTCTTATAACTGGCAATATGACAAAAAGACTATTAATGTGACATATTGATGGCAATAAAATAATTTGGAATCATTTTGCAAAAAAGTCTAAATTTTGTGCCAATCAGAAGTTTTGTGTAATGTTGCAAACCATTTTATCGACATTTGCGTTTGGCATATATAAATCCTGCATCTTTCCTAAGGCATAGCTTTAGAGAAATTACTATATAACCTCCACCCACGCAGTTTAATCCAAATAGCGACTGAAATTAATGTTCTATATATTGTACATATATTTTAGTATGTATATTTATATTATTAAGCCAGAGCCGCGCGCAAATTCTGTTAATTTGATTTGAATTCATTAGAGTAAATTTAAGTTGACACAAAACAGAACGGCTGCTATGCGAGATATACTAATATTAAGGGGATGGGGATGACACGGCAGCGGCTCGTTTTGCTCTGTGTGTGTGCAGGGGGCGGCTGATGGGTTGTTTGCAATTATGTGAAATTTGTATTAATTATATAGTGTATATTTTAGTAAATTTTCAATTCAATTTTGAATAAACATGTGCATGAAATTAAAACGACATAATTTAGAGCAATTGAAGCGGTGAAAAAGCGATGGTGCGCGGTGCGGATTGCGAAAAAGCTCTGTCCAGCGGGTTGAATAACGCGGGTGGTGGTAGCAGTTGTGGCAGCCGGTTAGTGCGGTGCGGTGGTGGGTAAATAAATATTGTATGCATATTTTAAAATAGCTAAAATGTTGTGTATGTTTTGTATGCTGCACCAGTGCGTCAGGTAAACGCTCTGTATGTTTAATTCGAATACACGCATTGTGTCAAACGCATAAAACCGCCATCACACACGTGTTGTGCTCGATGGCCATCGCGGCGCCGGCGCCGGTTAGTGATTATAGTAGAATTTAAATTTTAGAATAAACATCAAATAAAATAAACAATGCGTTTGTGTATGTGTATGCAAAACATCTGTTGTGTGGTGTGGAAAGCCATCAGGCGCTAGGGTTTGATAAAATATACGTTGTGGCTGTGAATTGCCAGAAATATAATATTATTCGGTGAAACCTAGATTTACTGAAATTCATTGTATTTGCGCAGCCGCTAGGCAAAAGTTTGATGTCCCGGTACCTAAATGTTTTGAATTGTTTGATTGCCGCTATTCCCCGCTGTCGGAGCGAGTAGACAAACTTTGGGATTGCAGCATGGTCGGCATCCACATCACCCAAACTAAATTTAATTCTGATAGAAGCTCGCAATCCGCACCCTGCACCCCGCAGGTGTTCTCTTCTCACCCCATTATGAAATATGCATATTTCAAACGTGAATAGATTGTATATTGTTGTATTCTGACTTGGTTTGGCTTTGTTCATCCGTACTGGTGGATCCAGGCGTCTGGGACGCTTTGCTAGGTATATATGGTACAGAATCGCATAGTTTAAGTAGAAGTTAGCATAGAACTACCACGAATCCCAGTGCGCGCCGGCCTCTAGAATTTAACTCAAATTTAATCGTCACAGTGGGTATTCACATTTCAAACACACATTCACATATAGTTATATTGTTAT
>JAAAKO020049796.1:0-11236 GCA_010015015.2 Bolitophila cinerea
GACTATTTTTTTAGGGATTTTGAGTTATGTTTTTACAAAATTGTGTTTTACAAAATTCAGTTTTTCAAAATTCTTTTATGCAAAATCTGCGTTTTCAAAATTCTGGTTTACAAAATTCGGATATTTTTTCTGTAAACATATGCGCACGTTTGCATGTATTTTACCAAAAAAATCTAAAAAACTCCCAATTGCTAGTTATTTAGGTTTTTAAAGTCCTTAATCCAAAAATCCTGAATAAGCTCAACTTTTTTAATAAGCCAACCAACCTGAACAACAGAAAAGCCTGAATAATGGCTATTCTGACGTTCTTTCGGGCTTAAAGTTTTACACCTCTTAAATGCACGTAACTCGAAGAGACCTATAGCTATTTTAATGTATGTGGTCGATATTAAAGGATATTTTTTTCGATTTCATTAGGTGACAGGCAAACTATACCTTGTAAAAATCTCCCAAAATCTCTTTTCTCTCTTCTTCTCTTTGAGTTTGTGTTAAAAAAAGAAGAGTGATGCGCTTGCGCAGCACATGATTGTTGTTGTTTATTGAAAATGTTTTGGGGTCTATTTCATGCCGCCTTTCATTACATTTCGATTTTAATGCAATTTATAAGAGATTCCATGTTTTAAGTGATTTAATTTATTGTGAAATTTTGAAAAGCATTACCTATTTCAGAGTTGAAATTTTTTAGAGCTGTTCAAAAAGTGTGTTTATACAATTTTTCTATTGTGTATTGTTTTTTTGGGCTCTACAAACATTTAGATTTTCTTATTATTTTTATTTAATATCAAAAACATGAATTAAACATTAAAACAGAATTTAGCATTTGAGCTTCAGAAAAATCAATTAGGACATATACCCAAGCAACCTATTACCTCTATATCAAGGGTGTATATCGCATAGAATTCGGTCATATATAAGACTTATTTTAAATTTTTGATTCAAAATACTCCTCTATATGTTGGAAAAATGAGTTTTTAATATACCTCTATATCGGATTTTTTTTGATCTTGGCAAAAATTAAACATTTTTACTATTCGCATAATGATCAAAAGTTATAGTCATTTTTCGGTCCACTAAAATGTATTATTTTATTTGGCGACAAATGTTTATCAATTGAAAACTAAAAAACTGCAAATATTGCAATCAAACATCAGAACTAACACATTTTGAAATTTATTTTAGAAAAAAGAAAAACTGTAATAAGATTTTTGAGAGGAACGTTCATTTTTTAACATTTGAATAATAAAAAAAATATAAATATTAATTAAGACACATAACAATATTAACTGTAAATTTGTTTTACACTTTTTGACTATAATATCAAACGATTAATAGACTAGAATGCCCTAAAAGTGCAAACTCTTGTTCATTCACCTGTGAGAGCTTAGAAACAACTTACAGAAACAACTTACAGAAACAACGTGAACACTCTCAAAAGAACTGTATCGCATTTAGAGTTGAGTGAATATCAAACAAAAAGTCCGCCCCTCAAAGTCGACGAACACACACACACACCAATAAAATAATAAACCACCCTCTTCAAAAATACAAGTTCAAAGACCAACCGAAGTGATTAAAAAACGTTAAAGTCCTAATTAAGTGATTGACATTTAATTTAGGGTGACACATTCAATCTGCATAGAATTTAAATTGAAACTCAATTGTGTAATTGTTGATGCTGGTATCTTCTATAATCTTGCAAATGTGATTGCACAGCAAGGCCGCCTAACTATGTATATATAGTAGATATATATCGTTGTGTGTTTATGTATATGCTTATAATGTATTTGTATATACATATGTGTTAGGTGTGCGTGTTTAGTTAGGGGTGGCAAGAAGCCGTATCAACGACACGTAATGTGTTTAGATGTGTGTGTATTATTATAAGTATTCAAATATTGTAAACTGTATAATTTGGTGCCTTAGGGTTCTTTACTTTGATTACATTAGCTCATCATTGTCGTGTGTAAGATACGATCGCAATTTAGTATACAATGCATTGAAGGTGTAGTTTTATAAATAATTAAAATAGGTATAAATCAACACATGCAACATTTAAGATTAATATATGATTATATGTCCAGTGCATATACTCATATACAATAATATGAATTGTTGAATTACCCTGAATAAACAATATGATTTTAAACGAAAACACCTTTTACAGGTAAACATTAAACCACATAACTAATTTATGAATTATGAGTTTTGCTCTCGGTTTATGCGGATGCACACAAGTATAAATTGTACATAAATGACTCACCTCAACTCTCTCTTCTTTAAGGTCCACCTTTAAAGCCAGTTGTTCTCGCAAAACGACGTCTGGATAATGTGTTTTGTCGAAGGTGGCTTCCAACTGCTCCAGTTGTTCTTCTGTGAAAATTGTGCGATGGCGTCTTTTCCGTTTCGGTGGTGGTCCGTGACCGAGATGACTGTGATGGTGATTCAGTGACGCATGTGCGCCAGCATGCGCTTGCATTTGTGCGGCAGCAACATGTGCAACGGCCGCCGCATGCATGTAGTTCGGATAGAAATTTGGATATGCAACTGAAAGGCAAACAAAAAAATATATTAATTACAAATATTTTTTAAATTTTATGATATTTTTTATTTATATTAGATTAGAATAATTTGTGGAATAACGTCCCATGAGGGACGGGCGCACGCATTTATTGTCAGTTTAGTTGGTTTGGATATAACTCCTCTTGGAATATCTTCGATCGAATAGACAAATCAGTTTTTGCACAAATCCACATTTGACCAAAGTTAATGATGAGATTACCAATCTGCTAAGTGATTTCCAAAGGATGGTTTCGAAGGTAGGTAAGGAGACATTGGAGCTTTTATACGAAGAGCATTATACTTGTGAAATGCAAGTCTTGATAAGTATAAAGGGGTTGTTTTTTTTAGAGAACTGCGGAGTTTGTGGCCAAATCTTCGTTCTTATTAAAACCTACTTTTAACTTGACCTATTTCTAAAGTTTATAAGTTTACATAAAAAAGGAAAAAAGGATCATTTTAAATTGAACGGTTCAGAGAAAAGACAAGTAAAAAGTAGGATTAAACTTGAAAATTCT
The DNA here is from genome assembly GCA_010015015.2 of Bolitophila cinerea. Classification (NCBI taxonomy): domain Eukaryota; kingdom Metazoa; phylum Arthropoda; class Insecta; order Diptera; family Mycetophilidae; genus Bolitophila; species Bolitophila cinerea. The sequence continues at coordinate 3,075 of JAAAKO020049796.1, forward strand.
GGACTTATTTACACAACTACCGCATTGTATTTAAAATATACTTGCTATTGAAAATTATAATTATTTATTATTACCGGTATTGACTAATGTTAAATACCGAAATACCGGTATTTAAAGTAAAATCGATCCGGTTTTGCATTTTCTAGTGCAGATAGTATTCTTTAAAACGTAGGATCAACCAAGAAATCGTTTTTTATATGTAGAATAGAACGGAACGAAAGAACCATTTGGTATTTTTTCTCTTTCGGTGTGTCCTTCGAAATTGATATTTTCATAAACAATGCTTACGTCCGTCCGCAAAATTAATGTAAATATAAAGCCGACCGGTAAAACAGCTGTAGCTATATAGCGTCTTTTGTATAATACGGAAAACGTGACTAAACATTTTCTACAAATTTTTTCATAATTTTTCTGTTATGTATTGTGTATGTAATGGTTTAAAAATGATCGTGAGTTTTCCGAGAAATTTGAACGTGGGGCGAAAAAGCCACCGTTTTGTACCTTTTTTGCACGCAAGAAATTTTAGCAACACTTTCTGACGGCTGCTTAAACTGGGTCGGATGGTGCGGCAAATTCATTTTGGGGATAAAAGGCAAACAACTTTGGAAGATTTTTCACCGCTTATAAAATTATGCCAGCATTACAAAAGATAATCCAGCACTGCTGATTCTAGACACGTGACTCATTTGTCTTTTGCTGCATATTGGTCTTACCAATTCCTAAATAGCTATAAAAATACTTTTGTATTTAATAAATAATAATTAAATAATGTTTTTTTTAAATATAAAGTTTTACTACTATACTACTATATTTTATTTTTGTTTCAAGGTTTAAAAAGGGGTATATATAAAAATTTAAACATAAGTGTTCCCAAAAAAAAATGTTTTTCTAACAATTTATTTTTTTGTAACTGTTTTTGTGACATAAATTTATTCATGGTAACAAAAATGTATTCATAGTTTTTTTTTTAAAGCAACGACTTTTTTAATTTTTACTTTACTTACATTTAAATGCATTTTTTAGGAAGGGAATTAAAGGGAATGAAGGGAATTTTATTTGAAATTTAAGGGATTTGTACTAAAAGTTAACAACACTGCTTTTTCTCCATCTGTCGGGGTGAAAGAGCCACGTGAAAGAATTGAAGTGAATGCCTGTAGCTCATAATCTATTAGAGATAGGAAGTTTAGTTCTTCGAAAAATAGTAGCCAAAAGATAATACATTTCCCTTGAAGAACGCAACTTCTAATCTCTTATAATTTCTGAGATAGAGCTCAATACGTTGAAAAGTGGCTCCCCATTCTACTCTATATATGGCATAGTACATGAGTTGATGTGCCATATCATCATCTTATAATATTTGTGTGGCCTCGTTTATCGACATTTTCAGTGTTACTTAAAAATCAAGACATGATTACATAATATGTTTACTAAATTGAATATATATATATATATATATATTCTATATATCAAGTTATTCTCAAATCGATTCCCTTATTTCAGGCACACTTCAAATTCCTCGTATACCGAAATTATTTTTTTGTGATGTCAAAAAATATACAACAAATAGAATCCGTATGAGATGTTTATTTTCAGATGGCAATGAATTTTAGTGCTAATGTGTTTGTGTGTGTGTATGCAAAGTGCGTGCGTGGTATAAGCTTAGTTGCATAAAGGGAAGCCAGTGAAATGTTGTTTTTTGAAATCAAATGAGTTTATAAGAGAAGAAAAACATTATTAACATTTATACGCTTTCGGGCCGCTATGAAAGCTGATTATATAAGGAACATGAAAACACACACACACACACACATAATTTATTTAAGTGAATTAGATATGTGAATATATTTATAAAAGAATTAAACATAATAAAAAGAGAGAATATAATTGAGATGTGGTGGTACTTGATGTATACAATTTACAAGCGAGTATTTTTAGGTTTTCATTTAAAATCCTGAATGGTTACATTTTGTAAGATTGAAATGGTAGTGATTTATCCTTTTCAGATTGACTATTAAAAGCGCTTATAAAATGAAATTTTTCAAAACTCGTCGTTACCATGCAAAACATACATTTCAATCATTCTTTATATTCTAAAATTAATATACGCTTCATTTGTTCATAGAATTATTAAAATAATTCTATTTTAAATATTGAATTTAAAATATGTATACATTTACAAAATATATACATACGATATATAACGTTTATATATGTTTGCGTACAATGTACATTATTGTAAATGTATATACAGCTTTAATCAATTTAATGCATGCTTGGGTGGTCATATTATAAACAACCCCTAGGCATTGAGTGTTTTAATAAAAACCGCAAACACATTCGCCGTGTCGTGTGTATCCCTCGATAGAAAAAACTCCACCAGTATATAAGGCATATATACACACAGCTTAGGCACAGTGTAGAATAAAAAAAAATGATGAACAAATAATGTTTGGTATTAGGCAAAATTATATATATATATATATACCTATATTATATATACTATATAATATAAATAAGAGTATATCATCATCCCACATAGGTGAATGTTAGCAGAATATAAAAGGATAAGACTTCACGTATAAGGTTTCGTAAATAGGTGTTTGTTGTTCTTTCTAGAGGATTTTATCATAATATTGAAGGTTAAATAAATTGTCCGCTGGCGGGTATTACATTTTCCATGGAATCGTATATACTTTATGTCTTATTTGTGTTCATTCATTATGTTAAGTACACCAAAACTTTTAAGCTACCATACATGCATTTATACTGTGTACAATATACAATATATACATATATGTATAAAATAAAAAATAAAACATATTTTTATACCGATTTTATACACACACAAGCATTTTTTTTGTATAAATACATTTAACGTGTTTTCAATGGTAAATATAATATACGCAAATTCCCTGCGCGTACGAAAATCTTTCCGCAGATTATATTTTCACGCTGTCACGACTATTTACATGTACGAAATCTCCCTAAGACGACGAACCAAATAAAGAAAGTATAATATAACCCATGGCACCACAACCACACACGCGATTTTTTAAAAAAGGCTCAAATGTTCTCTAGGGAAACATGTGTTAACAGCTTTACTCTCTTTATGTATATATATGAATTTATATATATATATATATATATATAACCATAAGAATGTATTTATATATGTACCAACATTTTATAATTTCATAAAGATTAGTGCAAGTAAAACACTGATTTTAATATTTTAATGCTAACAATAAAATGTACAAAACAAATATATTCCACAAAAAAAATGTGCCAATACTAAAAAAATGTCACAAAAAAAAATCATATTTGCACAAACTTTTTTTGTACAATAATTTATTTACAGTAACAATTTTTGTTATTGGTACAATTGTAATAACGGTAAAAATATTTTTTTTGGAAACAATAAATATTTTTTGATAAAAAACGGTAATGGTAACAAAAAAAAAGTATATTGGACACAATAATGTTTTAAAGGTCATGATTAATTTTAACCCATATTTTAAAAAATGTATTAGCTTTTTGATAATATAGATATTGATTCAAATAGATTTAAAACTTAAGATTTTTTAAATAAATGATTTAAAAAAACTGAAACTAACCCGATTAGATCGTATGCTATTTTTGAGTTTTATTACCAATTTAACCATTTTTTATTAATAATAATAATCATATTATTTATTTCTAAAAAATAGCTTGTTTTTTTAGGTACAAATTTTTAATTTATTAGTAGCACCTTTTAATATTTGTTTTTTTGGTCGGTCTTCATATATATTGTGGACCAAATTTAATTTTAAGTGAGCGCTAAATTGGTAGCCAATACTAATTTGCATAATTTTGCTGCATTGAACTTTATTTTTGGATTTTTTTTCACAATGTTTTTGGAGGATGTTTTATTTCAATCGTTTGTAGTGTTTATTGGCCATCATGCAACTGAATTTGATACTGGCTGCGAGATGGATAATAACCTACTCCAAAGCGGCTGTTAGCAAAGTTGTTTTGCGACTGTTGTGGAACGTATTGACATCCGGATTATAAAAAAGCCTCAAAAAATCGAGAATAAATGGTTAAGAAGATGTGTTAGCTGCGGCAGCCATTTATCTTAAATTGTTTTCCATTAATAAGCGTACTTTCTTAAAAAATAAATTTTCATTTTAAAAATACTGTTATATTTTAAAACAAATTTCTTAAGAAATTAATCATGATATTTTTACTTAAACTTATATTCCTCCAAAGCTTTTTTAAATATTGAAGATTTTGTTATAAGTATGTTTCCCTAAACAAAATATATATTTGGTTTTGAAAATCTTGGTTTTGTGTCCAATTCCCTTACATATGTACATGTGTATTTAGCTATTTGCGGAATATTGGTCTTAAACAATTGGTCTTACCAGTATTTTGTCTAAAAAAAAATACAACTTGATTTTAGACAAATTGATGTTAGACAAATTAACATCAATTTTTCTAAAATCAAGTTGTATTAAGTAATCATAAAAATTATTATTATTTAAAAAAAACTTATATTTTTGGAAAGGTTTTTTAACAATTTTTTTTAAACTAACCTATTTTAGTCAAATTGATTTAGACACATTGTTTTTAGACCAATTGCTATTTGATAAATTTATTTTAAATTAATTGTTTTTTGGACAAGTTGATTTAGACTAAGTGCTTTTAAACCAATTGTTTTAGAAAAATATTACGGTTACCATATTTAGCGTTTGAAAAATATACATTTTATTTCTTTTGTGTTTTGGGTAAACAATTGTGTGGTCTTGTCTACATTGTACAACCAAGGAAAAATATTGCCTATGAAACATAATTAGTTTTACTTTGTATAAATTTGCAAATACAATTTTATAACAAGCCTAATTAGCATAAAATAGCAAAAGTATTAACGATTTATAGAAACTCTAACAAATAATAAATATTTGTAAAAAAATATAGAAAACTATAGTCCAATATCTATTTTACAAGTTTTACAAAAGTTTTTTAAAAAAGGTATATACACATATAATGGACTTTGTCTTATGATAACATTTTTTAACCCTAATATAACAATAATAAATTAAACACATAATGGCGAATACAATTAAACATGGACTTCTTAATTATTCTTAAAAAATCTTTTGATACCGTAAAACAGCACCTATTTTAAAAATAATGCACTTATCTGATGAATATTTAATGCAATACAAACAATTATAAGATTTTTGACTAACAGAAAACCATTTGATAAACAAATTTATAAACACGAAAGTAGTTTATTAAATATCAACAATGAGGTACCCGAAGAATCACAGCTCTATGTTATTAAATGAAGTTTAATTGATTTTGATGAGTCTTCATTTTCACCAAAACAAAGAGCATATTAACTAGTTTCCTCTGATATACATTAAAATTTGAACAAAAAAACTCTTTATAAATATTTTTTGAGTTATGAAATTAAATAATAATAATATTAACCAATAGAGTGTTTATAATCAAACATTTCTATAAATGTGTTATAATTGTATTTATTACAATTTATTATAACATTTATAAAATATAGTGCAATAATAAAAAAAAAACACAAGCAAAGCGATATTTTTAATTTGTAAAAATAAGTGGAATTTAAATATGGTTCTTAGAAACGTCAATGAAAACCTGGATTGTCCTAAATTGGAAAGATCTGTCCCAATGTCCCGAAAAAGTCTCCATGACGATGAATTTTAACAGTTTCAGGCAATATCCCTTTTTTATAAATACATATCATGACTTAATTTAAGATTTAATTTAATAATAAGATTTTAAATTGTTGGTTTATTGAAAATTGACTTAATAATCAAAAATTTGTTTTTTTTTGTAGTGATAAAGAAAGAAACATAAAATAATCATTCAAATGTATATTCTTTTTTATTTGTTATCCCGGATTAGATTTGAGGAAATCTGAGATCTAGATTTAAATAATTTTAAATACAATTCAAATAACATAATATAATATTTAGGTTTATGTAATATAAAGATTATAATAATCTTTCAAATATTTTTTAAAAGACTGAATTAGATTAGATTTTTGTAAGTATATAGTCTCTTAAATAAAAAGAAGAACGCATTCAAGTCGCAATTTAGACATATTAAAATAGTAAATGAGACAAAGTTTTTCTCTAACTACATTCAAACTTTAGAATTAATCATTTAGATTAAAGATTTGAATAACAAATCGTGTTCGCTTACCTAGAAAGTCAGAGGGTGAACCGAATCCACTAGCTGCAGCCGCTGCCAAGTGTCCTATGTGCAGTCCTGGATGTAAAATTGCAGGTACTCTTGTTGGTCGGACGGGACTCGTTGCTGCGCTCACGGGTGGTGAATTGCTTGGACTATCCATTGTTTTATTTGGTGCTAGTATACTATCAATTGTAAATAACGATGTTGGCGTAGAACCAGAACTACGGTGTTGCTGCTGATGTTGCTCAAAATCACCACGTTCACGTAGATGATTCTGTATACGTTGTCCCAGATATCCACATCCTTGCGTGCCCAGTAGCATGGCTGTCGTAAAATAGTTTGCGTTTCCGGTAATTGAATTTGAACACGGTGAACTGTCTCCGTCACGAATGCCTAGTCCGGTACTGTGTGTCTCCACCATTGGTAGTGGACTCGGTGTGCTGGCCTGCGAATTATAATCGGGCGACTGCGATTGCCCGATGGGCCACAAGGAACTCAGAATGGTGGACACTAATTTCAAACACTTTTATTAAAAAAATTAACAAAACTGCTAATTCACTAAACTTCACTTGGGTATTTCACTAAATTTCAATATTTCAATACGCACATTAATCTATTATAAACGATTATCTTTTGACATGCAGCTCCTGTGTCTGTGCCTTATCAACAACGAACATCACGAAATCAGGAAATGATTTGTTCTGATCTTGTGCTTCTACATAAACTAGTAAGTCCGTAAATGTATTACAAATTATCACCATCGCATCCGTCATCTCATATAGCTTTATCATTTCTTTCATTTTTTATATATATATGTACACTCTGTCTGTCTATGCATATGTATGTGTGTATATTTCACTCATTTGTCAACTGACAGGATAGAAAGAGACAAATATATAAGCATGCAAGTCTAAATCCCGCCCTCTTTTTTACTAAAGTTTTCCAATTCAACCCCCACTGTTGACACATTGAATGAAATATGCACAAGGGATGAAGGAAACTCGCTATACCTTTATACATGCGATATTCTGTATACGTGTATATGTAGAATATTAGTATGAGAGTTTATGTGTGTATGTGTGTGTGTGTGTGTGTACGTACAATGTATGTGTGCATTTGGTTCGAGCTTTGAGAGCAGACAGTTGCTGTCTACAATATTCACAAGCAGATTGAGCGAGAAAAATGCTTTTATGTATGGTTTGAGCACAGTTTGTACATATATTATAAACATAAACTATTTTATATTACTGTACACCGTGTACACGGTGTACAACATTGAATTTGTATGTATATGTGTTGAGTATTGTTTGGGCGGTCCTTGTTACTGATATATATATATGTATGTTTATATACCGTACATATGGAATATACTATATTATTTTTATTATACATTACGTATATTATGTTGTTAGTATATGTAATATGTATAATACATGCATTACGAGCTAATTCTATAACAACTCAATTAATGCTTTATGTAGGCATGTTTGGGATATATGGATTACTATCACGTCACGATATTTTAACGGTTTTTCATGTTTATAAAGCGGACAGCATAATATTTTAAATATCTATAGAAATATAAATCTGTTTTTTGTTGTTGTTGTTGATTAAAGTATGTGTCACTTTTTGTTTTGTAATCGCGTGGTAAAAACATATTAAATACAGATTATTTATTATTATGCCTGTTTGTAGTAATTCAACAAATGCTAAATACTCAAATCATCGTACTAGGATTTAAATACATATTTTTTAAAATACAGATTTTAAATAAATATACCAAATACAAACATGTTAGGAAATTTTATTTAAAATAAGCTTAAAAATTCCAAAACAAGTAAAACAAAAGATCTGTAATTTTTTTTTTTTAGTTTGAGTTTATCGTAGTTTAGATCTAATGCATTTTATTCATATAATTTATTATTATAATTTTTTTTTAATTGTTT
>JAAAKO020049807.1:0-11236 GCA_010015015.2 Bolitophila cinerea
ATTTAACAAAAACACAAGAGAAGAAGAGAGAAAAGAGATTTTGGGAGATTTATACAAGGTATAGTTTGCCTGTCACCAGGACGAATGTCATTAGCCATTAGGACTAAAGACATTCGGCCTATTAGGGTATATTCATATATATACTGGACTCCACATAATAAAAAGATTATTTGCTTAACCCAATAACGGGCAAGCTCGAAATAATGATGCAATCGAGCTGGGAATTTTTTCTAATAAAATATCTGCGAAATTTTTTTTTGCAGTGTTTTTTTTCCTTTTCGGTCGATCTATATTGGAAAATGGCCTTCTTTATCGTAGCAAACATCAGCAACCTGGTGGACTGCTTTAATTTCATAGAACGTTGCGGCGATTCAATGGATTGAGCAGATGATGGGCGGCCAACGGCCAGTTTTTCCTTGCAAGCGACAAGTCCAGCAGCGATGTGTTCACGAAATTGATGGAGCTAAATTATTTGTTTGTCACCCGAATCACTGTCAGACTCGCTTACCAACTTGCGTTTGAACAGAATGTACGCATTCGTTGGGGCCATGTCGACAAAATGATAAAAGAGTCTGGTCATAATGTTTCGACTCTTAGCTCAAATATGATAGCGCCTCATCAAGCCGTCCATCAAGTCTACTCCATACTCCTCCCATGTGAGAATTATATTCGCGAATTATTTGTAGGTAATCAATTTCTACGACTTTTTCCCCTTTCGATCGTAGCGAACCGCCTTAGCCTTTGGGAGCAACAATTGCTTATAGCATCCACAATATTTATATGTGGTGCCTTAAAATTCGTAATACCTCTTTTTCCAATAGTAGAATCTTATGCTGCGATTGCACGGACTGTTAAAAGTATCAGTTTCTGCTGTTTTGTCTGACTGTTGACTACAGTTGCCATGTAATCGCCTCTACAGTTGACAACAGTTTGCGACAGTTGTCTCAACTGTCGCTGCCAAAAATAGTGGTTCGTTTAATCGAATTGGGCATTTTTCACAGTTGACAACTGTGTCTTTGGCAACTGCTATTGCCAAAGTCACAGTTAACAGTTCAGCGTTTTCTTCTTTAACATATGCCCTACAGCTATCCTAAGGAAAACTAGGGAAATATATTTTATATTTTATTTTTTCTGAATAGCTAATAATTACATAATTAGAAATGCCCAGCTCCTATTTTTGGATGTAGCCAGCAAAAGTTTTTTTTTTAAAAAACAGGAAATCGGTTCAGCAAGTTCCCAAAGAAGGGTAGAACGAAGAAGTTCGGAAGGTGAAATGGTGTATAACAAAAAATTCCAACTCATACCGACCTATTCTCTTTTATTGAGCCCTTTATTATAAATTTAAATGTCTCCATATTTTTCAATAAGAAATAGATCGTATATGCTTACACCATTGAACTGGTTTCAAGCTCGTGTTGAAACCAAATGTTAGATTCTATTAGCAGTGTTTTCAGCTTCAAGGACTCAATACAACAGGAAAGTTTATCCCTGTTTTATGTACTGCTGTCGATCAAAGAAGTTGTGTGCTAATCTAGACCCTTATTTCTGAACATCAAAAAAATATAAACAGCATAGTATTAGCCAGTTTCAGAGTGTCCCTTTTAAAGTCATTAATGACCATGCATCTCAGGGCTAATTTGGGCTTGACTTCCTCTACCAATTTGGGTGACGATATTTTTCTATAATATATTTTTTTAATGAATCGACCAGTCCTAGATATTATTTGAAATAAATAAATAAAAAAAATATTTTCTTGTTTTATTAAATATAAAACTCTCAAAAATAACAGATACACACACACATCCCAAAAAAAGCGCTCACAAAGCGCAAAAGCTCGTTCAAATAGCAATTACGAAAATACTGTTTGTTGCATAAAACGTGTACCTGTCAGAATGCTATTGACTTTCAAATACGATAAAGCCCCAAGTCACAATGAACTAGTAAACATTGTCTGCCTCCGGTGCGCCCGCCGCGGTCGCCGCGTGCCCGCCATAACAAACACATGATATGAACAAAAATACAATTGTATGTGTATAATATGTATCTATATGTATGTATAATATGAATTGTATAGACATACACACAGACAACGGAGCAGCTCACCGAGAGAACAGCAGCTCTAATTAAAAGGTAGCTTTGTAATCCGAACATATGGCTGGCGGCAATGTTTCCACAATGTTATTCAAGCACAAAGAGAGATTGTTTACGGATTACAAACCCGAAAATCGATCGATATCCGATTGCGTGTGTATGTGTGTGTGTATGTATGTGTATCGGTGAAGCTTTCTTGGATGCGCAAATGCTATTAAATAAGTTAGTAAACCAACAAAACAGATCGACCAGAAATGACGCGATGCTTTTATCTACAATGTACATACAGAATCATCGGATTTTGCGCGTAGCTTATGCTTTCTTCGTTTATGAACTTCTGGAAAATCTGGTTGGGTAATGTGTGTTTAAATCTGCTGGTCATGAGTCGCGGTGAGGTGCACGGTGGGAAACTTTATAAGATTTGTGGGCAAATGTCCTTTTTGAATATTTAATGGCGACAATAGATTTTATTAAATTTTTGTCTCTTATTGGTATTTTTTAAAAATATTTTAAAGTTTTTTTTTTCGAATTTATATTTTACAACATTTTTGTACTAGACCCAAGATTATATTATAAATAAACTAATGGTCGTCCCCTTCCCTAGTTATATAAATACAAATGTAAATATAGCACAAAAAAACTGATAATCTTCCCCCTTATCCGCCCTTTCCCATAACGCAACAAAACTTTCCACGGCATTTTATTCAGACTGTTGTCCCCTAAATATTGTAGACTGTCATTATTCTATCAGAGCTACATTGTATAAGTTTTAAGTAGGGCAACCAAAAAAAAGCCCTAAAAATATGATTTTAGGCGCCTAAAATAAGCCGTAAAAACATCGTTTTAAGTCCTTAAAATAAGCTCTAAAAATACATTATAAACACATAATATACCCAAAATAACTTAAATCTAAAAAAAAAAAAAAAAAATATAAAAATATGTACTTGACAGAATAATTTCAAATTTCTACATTATAACATAAAATTAGAATACGAACAATTACATGTTTTTGCCCTATACGCATGTAATTGACGTCATGGACATCATGCATGGAAATGCACGTCTGATAGCCATTTTTGAAACACTGGCAGGCTCTGACATACGAAATGCCAAAATATGGCACATCTGTTTGCAATTTCAAAATGGCAGACAAATGGCACAAAGATATGTCCTTCTTATAGCATCTGTCAAGCGCAATGGCAAACATGGCACTGTTATGTCAGCGGCACAAAATATGACAATACACGAATTTGTGAATGGCCATATTCTGATCTAAATATCAGTGCGTGACATATCGTCGTTAATATATTTTTAAATATTCACTTATAACTATCCCAATTGACCGTGGAAACGTTTTTAATAATATTTATAAATAATTAGAAATTCCCTCCTCAACTTTTTTTGTTTGGTCAAAAAGTTATTTTAGAGGTGCCAAAAACAGTATTTCTGCATATGCTCCTAAATTATCCCCACACGGCTTCTGATGACATTCAAATTATTTGTACTAAATAGCCATGAATAAATAATTAGGAATGCCCAGACCCATCCACAATTTATTGTTTCTTCAGAAATTTATTTTAATAGCCATTTTAATATGACGTTACAGACGTTACGTCACAGAAATATAAAAATTAAAAAAGTGCCTCGTCTAATAGTAATATAATAATAATAAAAATACAAATAATAATATTTAAAAATAAAAATAATAATAAAAAAAAATCTAGATATAGTCATTTTTGGTAGACATTTCATTTAAAATTTGGCCTAAAATTTAAAAAAGTGCTATGTCTTGTAATGTTTTTAAGGTGGGATGACATTAACACAAAAATAATGCTTCCTACAAGTTTCGGATCGACGGTGGAGACAAACATGCTCTCTATGTTATTCAGTAGTAGTAGTAGTTATTTTTTATATTTTTGTAATGCTTATGTACATTTCTAGCGCAGTGTTGTTTTGGAACCTTGAATATTATTGGTTGACATTTACTGGCAATAAGGCTCATCTTCCACTTAGTCTGGTACTCAACGACTTTATTGAGGAACACATTGAGGCGGTCCTGGTCATCTTGGATGTTAGTGGTGCAAACATAAGCTAAGACAACGTCCGCATACATCAGTACTTTTATGTGATTGGTATGTATAGTGCAGGCTTCGGAAAGTCTGACGTGTAGATGTTGTACAGTATGGCAGATAACACACACATTGCAAATTTGTTTTATAGTTTACCGTTAAATAATATTAAAATCAAGCAAATATGTTCGCTGAAGTTGAAGATTCTCCGCAGTTTATAGATCAGTCCATTTGTCCATGCAGTGTCGAACACCTTTTGGTTTGCGTGCTCATTACGCAATTACTCCTTTCTTGAAGTTCATCGCTGCTGCGACAACTGAATTTTAACGAGTGCATGTTGAGTAGAGTAGCTATGTCGGAATCCAAACTGTGTTTCGGGAAGAACATTGCATTCTTCACAATGCTCCAGAATGATATCTTTAATGGCACACTCCATAATTTTTTTGAGACATGACAGAAGCGCTATTGGTTGAAAACTGTCCAACTCATTTACTGGTTTGTTGGCTTTAGCAATTGGAATTGTGATTACCGAATTTCACGCCGCGCCGTAGGGAAATAGGCAAGGTTGTATTCAATACAGTAGCAAGAAAACGAGTAAAATTCATCGAAATCTTGCGTATCACTTTTTTAGATATATCATCAGATCCATATGACATTTTGTTTTTTTCTGGATCGGATAATATCTTTCAACTTCGATACACTCACTAAATGTATGTTTGGGTTGAATCCACATGTTGGGTTGGCTGCCATAAAGCGGGAGTAGACAAACCTAGGCGGAACATTGGGAGTGCATAAATCCTGAACAGCTCTATTAACTTCCTTTGTGAATGATTGAGACCCTAAGTGTAGGTTCAGCCTATGAACTTCGGAGATATGTTGCCCAATTACGTTGGCTTTATTAACATCCTCCGTCTCATTTTGTTGCGTTATGGGGTTTTTGATTGAAGACGATGAGTGTTTGTTAAACTGTCCTGTAAGTTTTTTGATGTTTTGTCCAATTTTACATTCATAAGTTTAGCTTCCCAGTGTTCTCGATAAAAAATGATCAGCTTTTCCTTGATAATTTTGTAGATGTACTTTATCTGACTGGTGAGTTGATGATCTTGGTCAGAATAGCTGTGATTTCTCCATCTTCTTCGGAGTGTTTTTTATGATGGATGAGTCAGGTAATATCAGCAGGCAAGGGAGTGTTTCCGGGATCGCTTTGTGATATTTTCGGGACACATCTTTCTTTTTAGGCATGAATTCAAATCAATAAAAAATCTAAAATAACGAACCTGGAAAATTGTAATGTTTCTACTATCGCTGCAATGTTTTCCCCTAATCAACATGTTTAGAACTTTGCTGTCAAAATTAATCATAATAATAAGCCATCAGACTTATTTCGTAGGTAACATAAAATGAAGGCTTCAGTTCTGATTTGGACGATAAGAATAAACAATAATCATGAGCCGATTTCAGCCCAAGGGAGGATAAAACATTCGAACCAATCTAAGTCGCCCATAAGATTTTTTCATCATTTATAGCTGAAAAAAAGTAAATGGTAATGATAAAATAAAATTTAATATAAAATAAAATTTAGTAAAACGCAGATTCTTTTTAGAATTCGCTAGAATCATTTTTACATTCAGAATTAATAGTACATTTATTTTTTATTTATATAAAAACGGTTCCTGTAAATCGTATTTTTTTAAAGTTACTTTAAAGTGTTTCTACATAGCTCTAACTTTAACAGGTTATATAGCAACTACAACTATTTCCTTTAATTTTCTATATAGTTCCTTTAATTCAACTTTTTTTCTATTATCAAAAGTTAAATAAAAGCCTATTTAAAGTTAGATTCCTTTAATATAGCTTTAAAGACCGTCCACTTTAGCTTTTATTAGCCTCTAAATTAACTTTAATAATACAATAGCAGCAATATACCTTTAATAGGTACAATCAAATGATGCAGATTTTTAAATTTATATTTATTCGATCCTATTTTTTTGTTATATAAACTTTCTTCATACAAATTAGAAGCACCCCTAAATAATGGGTGGATATTTGTGCACCATACAAATATATTTACTTAGTGATCAGATTTTATATTATGTTATGTGCTTTTAGATAACATGCTTCTTTATATTATATTTTATTTTGTTACGTGGTTTTTCGGCTACGTGTTTTATCACACAGAGCATTTTAGTTTTAAATTCAGTTTTTCTCTGTTTTCATAAAAAACGTAGTTAAATTTTTCGTCTAATCCCACGAAATATTTCATCAAAAATATTACCAGAAGTACAAAAAAAAAACACTTTATTTTACCGAAACTCCCATTTAAATAGTTTCTATTTTGGCTATGCAAAACATATCATAAAAGGCCTTGATTTTAAGGCGCATTTTATGAAACTAACTCTGCATATTAGAAATTTATAATTTATGTTATGTAATAATGGTGGCGTAATTTACAATATAATATTGTCATACGACAGAAGCAGAAAACCAGACCAAGTCATGACTCGTTTGTATATAAAGGCTTACCGAGCTTTACGAAAGAGGACAAATCCAATCTTGTTTTTGAACCATCTTTTTATATTTTAGTTGTTGTATTTTTTTGATTACATTTGCCTACCCCCTAAAAATGTGCTCAATTGATTATTTGATCGGGTGTGTCCCTGTTCCCTTTCCAATGAGACGTTCCGAAATCACATTGCTTTGAACCACAATCAAGATGATTATATGATCAAAAAATTCTTTGAGTTAACTAGCTTAGTAAATCACAAAAAAAGGTATATCCACAAATGAACAGCAATAAAAAAGAAAATAAAAATGTTAATTTAATTAATTTAAACAGAAGTGCATTATACAGTATATGCTCGTACATGTGTTATATCAAGACAGAAAGCACCCAACACACACACACAAACAGTTTATATATTTTATAACTTTATTTTATTTTCGTTTACCTGCATTTAATTTTTCCCTTGTTTGCTCAGGCACGCTCAGGCACGCTCATTCTCGCTCATTCTCGCTGTGCTGCAATATGCACATAATATTCTTAAATGTATCTACGTGCAGACGAAAATGTGCCAACGCCACATTAAAATAAATAATGGTAATAACGTTAATATGATGCTTTTGCATTACGCGCGCGCGCTCGCTCTCGCGTGTTTACGTTCATATGCATTTTTATATATATGAATTTTGTATATACAGAATGTATAATTGTATAGGTATATATGGTCGACGTAAATAATGCATAAAATGAATGCACGCATGAAAGTAAGTGTATATATATATTTAAAAAATAAATACGTATTGCAAGCGCTGCCCGAAGACGCAAGTCAAAGACCTCACACGCCATATCTGGTTTGCGCGCGAGCGGACTTGTTGTCAATTTAATGACCTTGAACTTAAAAGATAAAAACACCGCTCGAGCGCTGCGCCGCACTGCACTGCACTGGCCTGATCGGATGCACACTGCACAGGCGCACACCGCACACACACGCGCACGCACCACCAGAGAAATAACGTTTATTGTATCGATGTCCTTAAAAACAGTTTTAAGATCGTGTGGGTTTTAATGCGCATCTTGGCTCGCACACGGCATTGCCGTTCTGCGGTTATCGTTTCGATTATTGTTTCCGAGCGCTGACCGAAACCAGCTCGTGTTGCGGTGAATCATCGCATTTTAAACGATTTAATTCGGGTAAATTGGTTTTAGTGCATTTCAGCGACAGAAAAAATATGTTGTTTAGCATTATTTGCATTATGATGTTATATATAAAGATGGAGCGAATATGTTAGTCCGGAATATATATTTTCTCAAATTTGGATGTAATAGGCTTTACCCTAGGAAGATATAATAGGCCATTTTATATCTTTTATTTTATTTTTTTTATTTTTAACAATTGCAAACACATCTTTTCATATTATTGTAGTGCGGGATGTTCTGTGCCTGAAAGAGATTAAGAGAGAGAGAGAGAGAGAGAAAATAGAGAGATTAAGAATTATTACGTTTCGGTCAGGGACCAATTTTGTTATATTAAGCGCAGTCGCCCTTTAGGAACCACCTCTTTGACAGCAGATCCCTTCTCGCAAAATAAACATACGAGCGGTGAGTTTTTGTACAATACATAAATATTTCTCTTAACCTAATTTATTTGTAATTTCAGATTAATCGAGACTATACAATCAGCTTATTTTTTCTTTACAAAATATATAAATTAAAATTACCAAGGACGGTAAGTTCCGGCAAGAACGTATTAATACATTCCTAAGGGAATGTTAATTTTATTTCTAGCGGGGCGTACAAGCACGGTCGCCCGAGTCAGACATTTACGTTTCTACATGAACGTACCGTGTACGTACCAGCAGACGACCCAGGAATGGCAAAAGTACGTGCATAAGTCTGCAAAAGTCTGCACGGTCCGCCCTTACGCGGAACGTTCCGGGAACGTACACAAACTGGTATTTTGTTTGACGTCAAAGTCAGTTTTTTAAAATGTCGGTTAGGACCTTTGTGCTATAAGGTCGCGATATATAAATGAAATTTAAATTAAATAATATTTATTTATTTAAATGACTCACACATAAAATATTTTTTCTTTAAAAATAACAATTAGTTTAGCCACGACTTATTCAAATATCATAATTTAAGCTAGAATGGATAAGAGCAAATGGGTCAACAAGTATCGATATAGATTTATCTCCCGATTACATATATATATATTAAGTAAAGTTATAAAAGAAATATTCAAAAATCATTTTCTTTTGAAATTTAAGCACAATTGGCGACATTTATTGATGATTTAAATAAATCTGTCGAAGCTGCTAATGACTATAGCAGCAGATGCCATCCATAATCCTTCTACTCATGAGGCCGTCGTCAGTAAAGTTGAACTAAACCAAAAGATTAATCTAGAATTTGAAAACTTTCTTGGCAATCAAAACCAGATTTATCTTTATAATGAGCTTTCATTAACCGATACTCCATACTTTTTTTCGAAATCTATATAAAAGCAAGTACCGATTATTTTATATAGAAATGAGCTTAAATTTTATGGAAAAACTAGGCCACAGTGGTAACAAAATAGAGATTTGTTTGTGCCCATAGGCTTCAAAACTAGTATAACAAAAAAACAGTATATCAAAAACCCGTATTTTAGATTTTTACAAGTAGATAATGCAATACAGAATCTTAAATATACCTGATATCAATTTACTAGATTTGGAACCCAACCTGCATTTGTTTATATTAGATTTATATAAGTGCTGTCAACAAAAATCCAGGTCCAAATTTTTTAGGTACCTGGGTCCTGCAAAATAAAATTACCCGAAATGCATTTAATACCTGTTTTTAGGCTCCGGACCCGTTTTTCGTGTCTAGACTCTAGAACTCACAGAACTCCTCAAGCAATGATAGGTTTGATTAAAGTGGATGCAAAAACAGCTTGGTTAGGTTCGTAGGTGACAATTTATTGATTCCAAAACTACTTTCCGTGAAATCGTAGCTGATCCATTTCTCGAGATATCTTAAAAATTCTATTTTTATACATTATAGCAATATTAGTAACTGATTCACTTGCAATCCATGACTAATACCTAGACCATTGGTATCTAAAAATCATACAGAGTCGATTAGATAAGTTAATAAGAATCTATAGTGTGTCTTTACGAACTTTTTGGTAGAAAAGCACTTTGTTCATTGACTTAAAAGCAGAAATGAAAGGCATTGAAAGAAGAATTCCAATTTCTTAATAACTATCTTGATCCATAGGTTTATCAGACATCTTCTAAATTTATGGTTTTATAAGTTTATCAGACTTTTTTAAAAGTTTTCGACAGGCGTTTCCTTCAAATATTTTTTAAAGATAGTCCTAGACATAACCTTCAACTTTTTGGCCATAATAATTAAAAAATGTCTACAAAAAAGGGTACACCACCCTAAATTAAATAATTTATAAATCATTTATGCACTAACGTTAAAATACAGTTTATAAGAATATAAGTATTGAAAATGTTGTGCATTTGAACCACTAAGAAGAAAAATACATACATTGAAATTGCAATCGGCGGAATTTTATCATGTCGGTAATAATCATAAAATTCTTGGAAGGAAAGAATTGTGACTGGATGGGTTAATAATATTGTTACCATTGCCAAGATCAAGTTATAGTTTTTTTTCAAATCTGTTGGCTTTTTTGGATAATATTGTAATTTAACTCGCATGATTGTCGTTATTTAATAAAACGTCATGGTTATGTCGAGAGCTTAAAATTCAATCATTTATCGCCGCATAAAAATCAGAGAATCCTTTTCTGT
Source organism: Bolitophila cinerea (assembly GCA_010015015.2). Lineage (NCBI taxonomy): Eukaryota > Metazoa > Arthropoda > Insecta > Diptera > Mycetophilidae > Bolitophila > Bolitophila cinerea. The sequence goes on from JAAAKO020049807.1 coordinate 10,467, forward strand.
TATTACGCTCTGAAAGATAAATCGATTTGCATACTTGTCTTTTCAATATTCTAAATTAATTATCAAAATAGGCTATTATCTTCAATCTATTTTTCTATTTTGATTCTATCGCAATTGATATATCAATTGGAATTGATATTATCGAAAAGATAAATAGGCTATTTATCTTCAATTGATTTATCTTCGCATAATCGCGGGAGTCTATTCCAAATATGTTCATTTGTTGAACGTGCATTGTTTTCAGCACATTTTAGCACCGTAATAAAATTAGCTCTGGGCCGGCGTACCACACTCATAACATGCCTCGCCACTGCTAACTCTCAAAGGGTCGCAATATCACCCAGTTGACTGGAAGTCTATTCGTTGCTTCAGACACACTGTGGGGTGTAATTCAGCTCTTAGCTGAATGAGGTTAATTTCAAGGAAGGGGGGGAAGGAATACCTTTGTGGCGGATCCCTTGAGTGTGTTTGATGAAGTTTTGAGGACGGTTTATCACCATCCAATTCTAAACAATTTTTCAGTGCACCCTACAGTCACACTAATTGGGCAACACTCCAAATCCTACACATTGCTCTTTCTTTTGCTGTGACTTCGCAGTAAGATAAGAGTGTTGAACTTCTGCGAGATATTTAGTCTAGTCTCGAGAACTGAGGTTTTAACTAAATTCATAAACTAAACATTTTTTTGGATTGGAAGTGAAATCGAAGATACGGAGACATATGTTCATTGTACATGTCATATCAAGGCTCTCTACTAATGCCACATTAGC
>JAAAKO020049818.1:0-11234 GCA_010015015.2 Bolitophila cinerea
ATAAATTATTCAGACACTGTTATAAAAAACCTGGTGTATACCAACACGTGTCATGCACTGTTACAAAAAACCATTTTTGATCTTTTTCTTGCATATTTTATGGTAATAATCTTGGAAAATCAAATATAAACATAAATATAACTTTTTTTAGAATATAACTGTAAAAAACACTGAATTTAAATCAAATGTCAACTTTCAAAATTCGAAATTAGCAAAGTATGACCGGCATGCTCGGAGCATGCTCGCGTACAGGTGTTTTGGAGCATGTCCGGTTACAAATGGCTGTGCTCGGTCATGCTCAGAGCATGTGCGGTCATTCTCGGAGCATACTCTTTAATGCTCGAAGCATGCTCGAGCACTAAGTCAATACTTCGCTAAACAACATATAATTTGTTTAATTTTTTTAATAAATCTATTTTTTAAATTTATACGTTAAAAAAAATATTAAAAATTAATAAGGTAAAACATTAAGGGCCAATTTTTTGGATTAAATCATTGGATTAACTGAATTGGATTTCTTGAGATCCGATCAGACTTTTTAATCGTACTTTTGCTGATTAACAAATCATTGATTAACTTTAACAGCTAATTGGTCATTTTTAACTGATTAAGGTCCTAATCAGGCGAATATTCAGCAATTGTATTTCTGCACTTCCGAATAAATTTTGACGTCAGAAGTGAATAGCAATTATAAAATGAATGGACTACGAGGTTGGGAAGGTATTTAGAATAAATGGAGTAGATGATATGGACAAATAGGATAATATCAATACCTCCATAAATAGATTTTTTATGAAAGACGGATTTGAGAGGGACATTTTGTTGACGTATCTACGGAATCCGTTTGCCGCGTATTACGAAAAGTGTCTGAGGCACTCGCACAGCAGTGACCTAACTTAGCTTCCTTAATATGTCGTAAACAAATCAAAAATGCGTGGTATTTTGATTTGCTGCCTAATCACTGATTTGCTATTAGCTCAGAATAAATCTCTAATCAGAGGTAAACAAATAAAAATTTGAATCTGGGATTATCTTTCTCCGATCAACAAATCCGAGCATGCTCGGAGCATACTTTTATATATAACACATATAAATATTATATAGTCTGCGGACATATGAAATAATAATATATAGTGAGCATTTTGGTATATATTATTTCGATGATTTTGAGGGACCGCATAAAATGACAGTACTCGTCATACTACAGGTTGTTTTTTTGACGTCTACGTCTACGACGCGAGATATTGCGCTCAACAAAAGTTGCCTTCAATAAATTGATTGTTTCGTTGGCTGTATGACATGTAGTTCCGTCTTGTTGGGACCAAAGGGAGTCAACACCAACATCCTCTAATTCGGGCACAAAACGAAAACACGAAAAAGACATTATTCATATTCTATAGCGTTCCCCATTGACTGTAACATTATGGCCGCCTTCATTTTTGAAGAAATATGGACCAATTCCCTTTCCCCAAACAGTGACTGGCTGTGGATTATAACCTTTCCAAATGCGACAATTTTGCTTAAAAGTACCCATTTAACCAAAAGTAAGCTTCATCGCTGAACAAAATTTACTTATGAAAATCGGGATCGGTGGCCATTTCGTTTTTGGTACTTTCACCGAACGTTCGACGCGCTTGATGGTCGTTTGGCTTCAATTATGAAATGACAAACCAAACTAAGCATACATCAAGTGAAAGCTGTCAAAAAGACCATCTTCGAAAAAAAATAGTGCCAGATTAAAAACCACACGTCAATAAAAAAAAAACCTTTATATATTTGTAATGTGTTTTATGGCCCTCCCTGTTTTTCTTTTATAAAAGAATTGTCCTTATGAATTTGACATATCTCAGGATAGGCCCCATTGTTGTGAAAAATTGAATTCAGTAACTAATTAAAAATTAGTTGTGTTAACTGTAAAATAATTTAAAAACAGTGTATTATATACCAATTCGGATAACAATTTATTTAATTGTTGGGTTTTCTTTCAGTGATAATAAAATTAATTAATTTGAGGCAATTATTTCAGCCAGTATTTTATCAACTCCTGAAACCTTATGGTGAGGTCTAATTCTACTTAGAAAAAACACTTTACACAAGCTCTATAAAATCGGTTTAAAAACATAAATGGTTTGATTAGGTTTCTGCTATGTACCAAGCCAAACTCATTTCCAAAACACCCTGTATCTCAGTGGGTGTAAAAGAAAAATTCTTCCCCAACTCATATATTTCTGAAGTATTTGATTTCTTGATCACGCTAAAGCGGATAATAAACAAATGATATAAAACTTCTAAAAGTTTATGTTTTTAATATTATTTTCTCTTACGTAATAGTCTTACCTTACAATTGGGAGGTAATCGTGTTGGCATCCATGACACTTTGTTTGCATCTTGAGCTCCTGTCAGCTGATCTACAGAATCCAAGAACAGAAAAAGTGGTTGTGTTGGACTTGCATATGTCAGAAGTTGTTTAAAATAAGCAGTCAATGGTACTAAGTCATCCGGAATATTTTCAAACGGTAGCATAAAATTATATGATATCTAATCAAATAAAATATGTTTAAAATATATTCGTATAGTGCTGATAGCCTACCTGTTGACATATTGATATTAATGTTGGAGTAAGTGCACTGGAGTCAGGTGTTGTTCCTAAAAACCTTACAATACTTATTGGCTTACAATGTTTGAACCACACCGTTAAAGATAATGATGCACTTTTAGCTAAAAGTGATGTTTTACCACAACCTCCTTCTCCATACAAGACTAATGGCTTTTCTGAATCATTAAGCATATACTGCTCAATATGCACAAGATTTTCTTCCCGACCATAAAATACTTTAACAGAGTTATTACATGCATGTAAATGTTGCAATATTTCAGTGACGATTTGACCTTGAGGACTAGAATCTTCTTTACGCATAGCTCTATCCACAAGTTTTATAATATTTTTATAAAAATGAGCAATAAAGTGGTTAAGGTACTCCTCGTGTGTTTCTGTGTCAAGTCCTTCTCTTCCAATCCATTCCACTGTATATCTATAATTTAAAAAAATACTATGAATCATCGATTTACGAGTACATGCTAAATGTATTGGGCATTACTTTTGCATATTAGTAGATTCGATTTTATTCGGAAGACGTTCATCTCTTAAATTTCCTAATAGTTTTGAAGATTCCGTGTCCAAACTTCGATTTATGATATCAACAAATAATGATGCCTTCTTTAAATTTTGTAAATTGATATTGTTTATATAGCGTACGTATGCCAAGCAATGGTTTTTTGTATTTCGTACATTTAAAACACCATTAATTACTTCACGTTCAGTAACTAAAACAAACAAAAATACTATTGAATTAAATAACATAATGAACATAATATAGTTTTAATTATACAAGTAAAATATATTTTTACATATATTTGTAGCTCATTTTTATGAAATATTGAATTTCTTTATTATTTTATAAAGGAACATATTAGACATAGCATGCGATTTAAATCGGCTAAAATCGGCTAAAATCGGCTAAACCGAATAAATATTGTTTAATGTTCCACACTATTTTTAATATTTAATATTTAAAGTTTAAAAAATATCTATAAAAAACAAATGTTTTTAAAATTTTAGGAAAAATTGAATATTAGGCACATGTACTATGTTTTTTTGGTTCAGTCGATCTCATGTTTGCAATGGATGTCTGGAACATTATATGAGATACTTAGAAACAATTATCTAGTTATAAAAAATCGTATTTTTTTTTAAAATTGAATTCATTGTTTGTGGGACACCCTTTACGAATATTGCAATTATTTTTACATCATCTTGTAGCTGGTTTCTTGTTAATGCATGTAAACGTTTTCCGCGTAGTATATGTTATACATAGTAAAAAAATACTGTAAAATAATTTTCTGCGTAACAAAAAACGGTAAAGCGGCCATTTATTTTAATTTTTTAATTTAACAGCCCAAGCAACAATTTGGGATTGCATTCTGGTTGTGCAATTAGCGAGCAACGTATACGTTGTTCAACACCAATCCGGGTTTTCTACACAGTGCATAGCAAGTGTTTGCCTCATTACATCACGTTGCTATTCTCAGGTCACTTGCGGATGCAGCAACGGCGTTGTTGCAAGTTTCGTTGTTGCTTTTTTCTTCCCTTTTTCCACCAAATTACCCCTTTTTTTAATTTAACACAATTATAAAATATTATGTATATATTTAATTATATTTTATAATTTCCTAAGCTGCTTTATGAAAAGTCTGGGTACCACTATAGAGTGCCAATGTAATTAGCATCTAAACGCAAAAAAATAGCCTAAAAAGTATAGAACAATGATATTATGGACCAAAAAGCATTTTTAAAAAAATCTTACTTGTACTCTGTGTCTTGCGCTGCTGCTTAAGGTCCGTGTTGTGTGTTGTTCACATAAGCAAATCACAAAGTGACAGAAAATAAGAATGGCTGAGCTAAGCGGAACAGAGTCGCTCATCACAGCGGATACAAAATCTTATATTGCAACCAATTGGTTGGTAACTTTAGGTTGATCTAGTCGTGTGAGGGTTTTTAAATGACTAAATCGGTTACTAACCTGGAATTAGGTTTGAAGGTGTAAAAAAACATAATCTTGCAAACTTTTATATAGCTGCAATTGCAACGTCGGTTGCAAATTGTTTGTTGGGAGATCTCACTTAATATGATTTAAAACATTTAATGAGTTAATAACGAATTTTACAAAAATACTCATTTCAGCCTTTTACCCACATTCCGGCAACTGTTCTATCAAGCTGACAGTTATAGAATTAAACGGAAAATTCATTGGAAAACACTTACCTGACATAAAGTAGTTGTGCATAATTTCTTTTTCAATCTTTTTTGCTGAGTACAACGAAGCCGCTGACTTTCTAAGTAACTTTTGCATTTTGTTTAATGTGTCCCACCAAATGGCTTGATCCTCTGCTTGGAGTTTTGGTACTCGCTGAAATATTAAAACATAGAAAACTATGTGAATCTTTATCACAACATAGATGTAAGCAAATAAATTTGAAATAAATAATTTGAGAGAAATTTCCAATACACCCTATTGCCTATTGCATATTTATGGAGGTATTTGTATGGTATGATGATGATCTATGAAGCAATAATCTATCTATATAGCCGTATTATTGCTATATAGATAGATTATTGCTTTATAGATCATCATCATACCATACAAATATTATGGAACTGCGAGTTTTAGTACGAGTTTCAAGAAAACTATCACTTGAATGAAAATAAACCTTGTATTGTGACAATGGCATTACTTATTAATCACATAAAATAAAATCAAACTTTATAACAAAGCATGTAAGCAAATGCCTAACCACAAAAGTACATATACATTTCACGGCAGAAGTCCGCTGATTTTGTCTTAAAGATTTACGTAATCGAATAATATTATTTCTGCGCTCACGAAATAACAGTAGGAATATTTTATAAACATTCGGCATTAAAAATATAAATTTTTAGTATTTAAATATTCATTCCGAGATTTTTATTGTTTATAGAAATATGTCAGCAAACATGTTAACAGTGTAAACAAGACATATTCTATAATGGTCGGTGCGCATGAGCCAAATCAACATAGAAGTATGGAATGTGTCGCTTGCTTAGTTCTTTGTGTTGATGGGAATTTTTAAGGTGTATACTTTATTATAAAACATCTGATATTAAACCTTTTAAAAAAGGTAACAACATAAGGCGGGCAACGGCGGGGCGAGCGTCCAAAAAATCAAATTCGTTTTTACGAAATTTGTATAAAATGTGTGAAATTCGGCGGGGTGTAGGTCCTTTGTATGAAATACATTTAAAAATGTGTCAGTGTTGGCGTGGTGAGCGACCGCGGGGTAAAATACCAAACAAATTGTGTGAATGTCAACGGGGGGAAATTCCTCGGGATGAAATTCGCGATTTCTGAATTCAAAAAAGTGAATGTCTCATGTTGTAAATTAGTTTGTATGAATTGCAACGGGGTCTATGACATGTCGCCGTTCTTTGCACAAGAATTTTTTTTTTTTTGTATTCATGAACTTAAACTAAAACTTAAACTGAGCACAACGTAGACAACTCATTTCCGCCATCTATACGATTTCATTTTTAGAAACGAATGTATAAGAGTGAGATACCCTAAGCAATTGAAACTCTCAATATTGAAAGGCATTTCAATCGTAAAAGTATCCATCGCTCATGATTTATTAAAACTAATCGATTCCGTAACACGATTGAAGCGAAACTTTGATTTTCACTAATTCTTATCGAACACAAACAATGTTACGAACAAAAAAAATATTACGCACAATTTATGAACTATAATAATATAAAATTTCAATTTTAGGTTTCACCTCCTATTTTCTGATGGAAACTTATTTTCATTAGGCGAAAGTTTTACAATTGAAAGCGAAACTTAAATGCATTACAGAATCGCTTTTTATCAATCGTTATTAAACGGAAGCACTTATACGAAAAAATGTTTGAAAGTTTCAATATTGAGAGTTTCAATTGCTTAGGGAATCTCCCTGTTAGTCAATAGAGCCACTTCAAAAGGATATAATACATAAATAGAAAGAGTGACGACGTATAGATTAAAATTAACGTATAGATTAAAGTATGCCAAAATATTTCACAATTAAAAAGAAAATGCGATTAGAAAATTCAAAAGAATCACCAAATAAATGTTAAATGTACCCGAAAATTTAAAAAAAAATATTATAACAATTAAAAAAAAAACAAAAAATGTATATTACAGCACTTTTTAATAAATAAATAAACAACGACTGGCCAAATCACGAGGAGACACTGTTTTTTATTACAAAATATTTATTTTATGTTTAGAGTTTGTAATCATATACCTTGTTATTGAAGTTAATCAAAATTGAAGAAATCGGTTGTAAAACGGATATTGGTGGTACCGCATTGCTGTCCTTTTTATACCATGTTTCCAATAATATGCAATCGATGTTCATGGCTGTTAATTCATCACGTAAAAGCTGCAATTCCGATGACAAGATATAGGTCGGTATAGGTCTATATCCGTATTTTTGTCCAAGAAATACAACAAAATTTGGACCCATTGACAGTCGTTGACAATTTTCAATTTCTTTCATACAAAGTTCAGTAGTCATATGATCGTCAGTGGCTTCATCACGTACTCCCCAACGCATGTCCACTACCTGAAATTACAGGTGTCACGCAGTAATAAATCATGGCCCAATGGTTTTTTGGGATTGGTTTTAGATAGTTTATTTTTTATATTGTCAATAGATAACAAAACATTTAAAAACAGAATTAGATATTAAATGTAATTACTTGAAATTCCAATCCATGTTTTTCTCTGCAATAATCCTTAATTCGAGGATAACATTTAGCCATAAGAGTATTCCTTTCCATTGTAGTATCTTTAAAAAAAGGTATTTAAAAACACAAAATTTCAAATAAAATACATTTTATACCAGTAAACGTTGAACTTGTAAAAATTCTTACAATTTTAGAGCTTACTGGAGGTAAAGATGCTAACGATCCAGAAAAAATTAAATCAACCGTCCGGTCATCCATTTTTTTATTAATATTTTATTAATTCCAAAAAAAGATTGAAATATTCCTGTACACTTCAAATATACGTTTTAAATACGATCATATTGTTATTAGACTAATACAATTAGCTAAAATCAACTCGTTCCCAAGCAAACAATGCCACATACTGAAAATAGTGACGTTATTTTGAAACTGAAATTAATAAAGTTTGATCGATATTAAGGTAATTTTGTACACGGAGATAAATGTAGAAGCGCATGAGTTTTTTTTATGGAATAAAAATTTAAAATAATGTTTTATAAATTTCCCTGTTCACTACTTAAAATAAAATGTGTGTATTTTATCATAATAATTTTATCTTTAAAAAAGTATTTTTATATTTATTGACTACAGTGTTTATGACCTTGAAGTTCTCTTTTATTTTATATAAAAAGTACATAATACATATTTCTGAATCTATTTTAGCTACAAAACTGTTAAATCAATATAGTTATTTTTATTCATTTTGTAAAACTCTATGTGTACATGTGTTAAAATACTTATGCATATATTCAGAGCAGTGAAGTTGGCGCGATAGAATCTAACGCGAAGCAGCTTTAGACCGGTTCTAGGCTAATTCGTCCCGTACACAATTCGTCCCCGACCACAGTATTTGTCCCCGTTAAATTCGTACCCGCACTTAAGCGACATACCTTTGTCGAAAAAAAAACAGAATTAAGCATAAAGCCGCCATTTGAAAAAGCGCACAGTAGCCTATCGAATTTTAATACTGACAAGTTCAATAGGCAGAGCCCGCAAACGGGTATTCTTTTTAGACACTTGAAAATAGCGTGAAAGTAAGAAAAACGTATAGTCTGAATTCCAATTCACTTTCAAGTAATGTTTGAAAACGCTCATGCCCGTCAAACATTGAGTCTTGAGTGTCTCATACACTCGGCGGTAGGTAAGCTTGTAATCAGTCGTCCCCATCAGGTATCTCATGATACGTTTGACTGCCGTCCAATGAGCCAGCCCGTGATTCGAGTTGAAGCGACTGACATCGCTTACAGCAAAAGCAAAATCGGACCTGGTGCCTGCACAAGGTATAGAAGACTGCCAACCGCTACTTAGTACGGAATATTCTCGGTTGAGTTATTCGGTTGAAGCATGTTGATAAAAAGTTCTTGCGATACATCGCACGGTGTAGGTGACGATTTGAAATCGTTTTTTTTATTTTGTTAATTCAAATGATCGCAATGCAGAGTTAAGGCATTTGTTCCACTGCAGTGGAACTGTTTTAAGCCATACATTGCCTTGCGGAATTTGCAGACTCGACCGGTCCCATCCTCAGGTTGTTCGGTGTATATGTCCGTATCGAGCTCACCATGCAAATAAGCCGTGATGGCGTCCATCTGGTCGATGCCCATGTCGTTTTGGGCTGCCAACGCAATCATACATCGAATTGATGTATAACGGACGACTGGAGAATACGTTTCCGTATAATCAATGCCATATCGCTTCGAACAACCTTTCGCAACCAAGCGTTCCTTATGACGGACGATGGAACCGTCCTCTGCACGTTACGTTTTAAAAACCCATTTGGTTTTAATGGCCTTTTGATTCGGTGGCAGTTCGACCAAAGACCAAGTTTCGTTTGTCTTCAGTGAATCGAGCTCCTCGCTTATTGTCGTGACGTCCGACGGCATCGCTCCTGTCGATCGGATCCTCTGGAAACATATGTTACACGCCAAATGTGTGGTGAAATCTGGAAACGGAACCGGCTTCCTCGGTCGTTGTGACCTACGTAGTGTTCCCACCAGTGGCGGGAGGTTTCCACGTATCTCAAAATCTGGATCGTCTTCGTCAACAAGGCTTGAATCGTCGTGGGCTTCTCGTGTGGGTAAGTCGATCAGCACACCATCACAGCTTTTTTTATCTGATCTAGGTGGCCATGTTTTGTCTTTTTTGGACTTGACACCCGACTGTCCTTCACGAGATGAGTTTCCCTTCCGGTCTTTGCCATAAGTTCTCTCACCCACTTCGGCATCTTTTTTTTCCACCCCTTTTGCCTCGTCGTTTTCCCCAACTGAAGTTATTAGACCATAATCTTCTTCACAATCAAATAAATTGCCGCCACTCATCTTATCGACCTTAGGAGAGTTTGGTCGCAAGAATTTGACGTCACGGCTAACGCACACACATCGTTTAATTTTATCGTAACATCGGAAGCCCTTTTGAATTCGCAAAACCCATGAATAGCATTTCAGTGTATTTTCTTTCCCATTTCTTGCGTCTGACATCAGGAACATGCACCATGACCCGAGTTCCAAAAATTTCGACTTCTGACAATTCCGGTTTCTTGCTCGACCAAACTAAGTCAGGCGATTTGTTGCCCAACGAGCGATTGATCGATTGATTGGTTATGTAAGCAGCGTGGTGTACTGCATCGCCCCAAAAACTCGTCGAAAATCATGCACCTGGCCCGTTCCACCAACGTTTTATATGATTCCTCTCCACAACGCCATTCTGTTGCGGTGTACGGTACGGTTTTTTCGTGAATAATGCCGGCCTCATCACAAAACTTGGCCATCAAGCCATTGATGAATTCTGTTCCATTATCGGAGCGCACACGTTTGATTTTCCGCTCGCATTGATTCTCAACCAATGCCTTGAATGCTTGGAATGCAATAGCGACCGCTGACTACTCCTTCAGAAAACTGACATGAACCTTCCTTGAGAAATCGTCAACGAATGTGACGAAGTAATGTGCACCTAGAGCTGTTCAAAAAATCTATTAATCGATAAAAATGTTTTTTTTTTTATCAAAATCGATAAATCGATTTTTTTTTCGATTTTTTCATACAAACGTACAATTAAAAAAGATAAAAAAAAGAAACGTAAGGCAAAGAAAAAATAGTAAAAAAAATTCTGGTTAGGATCGAACTCCAAAACTCAGATCACAACATCGCGCATCATACCAGAGAGCAAACATTAAAGCACAACTGAAGTTTCCATATGCCTGTTTGACGCGTTGGTGGTCTAAGTTGCGTCAAATATCATTTGTCGAAGATCAGCTAGCCAATGCCAATGGAAAACACACCCAGTTGTTATTTGAGCATAATGAGATGCGATTGCTATCTGCGGTTAAGAAATTGCTGCTGACCTTGGAAAAATTTGAAGAGACTTTAAGTTTAGAGTTATGTTAGGAGAGCTATTATTCTTCGGTCAATTGAAGACATTAAAAAAAAATCCGAGAACCGATCGGCGATATTTCAGACGTAGGCATCATGTCGTTTCGTGCATACTTAAAAACACTAGCAACTGATTTGGGACACATAATCGCATCTGAATATGCCAGCTTTTTTGGACCTCCGATTTGAGAAGCGTGACACAGAGGCAATGGAACAAGTCGCACGGTTAGATGCTAGTATGTTTGACGATGGCTTTGCGGACAATTTGCCGCCCACAATTTGCCGCCCACAATTTGCCGCGCCACAATTTACCGCGCCACAATTTGCCGCCCCACAATTTGCCGCCACACAATTTGCCGCCCCACAATTTGTCGCCCAAAAAAATATATATATTATAAAAAAATAAAATTATAAAAATATTCCGGAATGTTTTATTTCTAAATATTTAATTTCGGGTTTTTTGATTTCCGGGATTTTGAAACCAGATTCAAGGCGGTATACAGTGG
>JAAAKO020049829.1:0-11234 GCA_010015015.2 Bolitophila cinerea
TTCTTGACTCTGAATATAATATTTAAACATGTTTTTTACAAAATCCAATAAGACAACTAAAAAAGCCATTAAAAATATCCTCGCAATATTTGCTCAATATTTTGAACGTATTATTTACGAAATACCGCGAATTCCATTACGCTCAATAAATACACTTGAATCGTTCAGGGCTTTATTGTATATACAGAAATTAAGTTTTTTATTATAGGTATACTCGCGAATTAAAGGCAAAATAATCGAAAACATCGAAAACATCGAAATAATAATTTTGTCTTGGCCAATACAAGCAATATACTCGTATACACACACACACACACACACAAACACGCCGCATGCGGTTCGCATTTAAAATTAAGTTCTCACTTACTCATCACAAAATAAAACGTTCGATTGACCTCAGCAATGCCTAAATAGGTAATGATTTTGCGCAAGTCAAGTATCAAATAAGACTTTGTGTGTAAGTGGCTGATGTTGATGCTGTTGTTGTTGTTGTTGTTGTTGTAATCCAACGTAAAACATATTACATATAAATTATAGTATATACGTAATTCTGTGTGTGGCGCTCGCGTCGTTTTCATTTATTTATGTATATGTAATTTATAATTTATATTTATTTGACTGAGAGTTCCAGTTTTCATTTGGCTTTACGTGTTTTGATGTGTAAGTGTGTGTGTGTGTGTGTGTGTGTTTTGTCATAAGGTTAAACGTGAGCGCGCAAACGCCACAAATCTATAATAATAATCGTGGAAAACTTGTTATGTTGTTGTTGTTGTTGTAATTGCGCATTCTGTTTTGGGTTTATATAAATAAGATTGAGTTCAATTTAGAAAATATAATGCAAGGATATCGAGATGTGTTATCTGGTTTGGCGTAATTATTCGTCTAACGATACAGAGATGCGATATAGATTTAGTTAAAATGTTTCTTTCTCTTTCTTATTTAGTTCCTTTTTATGAAATCATTTGGCATTTCTAATACATGCAAAATGATTTCAAAAATCTTTCACTCTCGTCTTTCTATAGAATTTCTATCGACTATTTTCCACTGCTTTTTCATCTTTTCTATCTTCCCACAATATTTCTCGACTATTGTTTATCTGTATAATATATCAGGCATCATAGAAATAATTTTTAAAATCTCTAGAGACTTATAGACCTTTTTTATAATAAAAATAGGGACCATAATATAGACTTCAAAAATAAATAAAACATCGCTTGTGGAATTAACAAATTTGGACACTCTACTGTCACAAATATTATTTAACCTCATTTATGTGTGTATACATCTGTGTTAAATTTTGCATCAACATGCACACATAACCTCATAATAACACTTAATTGACAGATCGATGTCCAATCCCTTTTTCCGATAACAGCGCCTCTATTGAGCATGAAGGTATGTCAGAACCCCTTGATCCTTCCACGGGCATGTTTCAAACTGCACGACGCCTGCAGCCGTATTCTGAGTGAGTCACTAGTGACCGGCAACTCACCAGTCATTCCGAACATCCAAACTCACCGCCTCCGAGTCACTTGTACTAAAAACGGTATTCTAAATAAAAAAGTGACCCATTTTTACTTAGCAAGCTACTCAGTCACTTTGAACTGTCAAAGATATATTAAAATGTTTGTTTATATTTTTAAAATAAAAAGCAGTATGTTTTTCAGTTCGTCTGTTTTGTAAGTATAATTAAAAATTATAGTTCTTGCTTGGTTTGAGTGTAATGTTCTGTAATAATTAATCAGATGGCGACAGTGAACGGCAGTGGACAAACATGTGAGGACGTGCATGAAGACAATTGGAACCTCTTCCGGCGTTGTCAAATATGAGTAACATTGTGTGGCTGCCTCCCGGCTTTGCTGTATTATATGTGTTGTGTAATTTAAGAAAAACAATATCATTGTAAAAATAAAGTGAAATAGAATTTAGTTTTTATTTTTTCATACATTACATTTTATATGTTTTTTAATTAATATTATACATTAAAAAAATTATAAATTTGTTTATTTTATCATTTAATTATTTCTATTTAATGTTTTTATTATATTAGGCATTTTACAATTCCTAAACAAAATGTTTACACACTTTAAAAACACTTAAATGCAGAAAACGTGTGAGAGTCACCGTCGATTTTGTAGGTGACCCAAAATGACTCGGAAGTGAGTCACTTTAAGAACTGAGAATACCATAAGTGACCCTGAGCAGAATTGACATTCGATCATGACAATTTCAAACTTCAAAGATGCTTCTGACAGCAGTTTAGGTGAGTCACTTTCGTCAATCAGAATACCGTTTTCGAAATAGTGGGTCACTTTTTCAAAAGTGACTCACTCAGAATACCCCCGCAGGTCACTAGTGACTCACTCAGAAAACGGCCGCTGGTCTGTGTTTAAGAAGAAAATGCACGCACTGGCAATAATATCGCAAACGGAAAAAAATCTCCGTTCGGAAAATTTGAGTACTAAAACAAAAGCGCGCGTTAAGCTAAATTTTACGTACTGATAGTAGCTGCTCTCTAAAGATCGATTTAAATGTTATTAAAAATTTGGAACTATTGGGAAACCATTTTGATAATATGAATTTTAATAAATATATCTTTGTATATATTATTGTATTTTTATAATAAATAAAATTATTGTTTGATAGTATGACTGCGTTGTATGTATATTTGCACTTATCGATGTAACAAAAATCAATCTCAGTTGGCGCATTTGTGTCGTGAAATCTTACAACATTAAGCATTTTGTCGGACACAATTTATTATTGTTGTTTACATTTTTATGTGAGAAGCAAATTTTTTAGTTTAATTGTCAAAGAAAAATGTGTATACCAAAGCTATTGCTCCGTGTGGCTGCTATATCCTGCTCGAGATTTATTTTTTCAAGGAACAAGTCTGAGGTATCTTAAACACATACAAATGGGACTGTGACAACCAAACGTGGACCACACACAGCACACATTGACATTGCCATATCTCGTCTGTGACCATAAGACTCCTGAACCTGATACAGTCGCAGAGTGCTCCGTGCCGTGAACTCATACGTCCATCAACAAAACAAAATAATGCTGCACTACACTTCATGGTGGTGTGGTGTTATATATGACTGCACAAACTTTAAGAAATTTCTTGGTGCTTCACAATATAACCAGCGATTTGTGCTCCAGCCTTAAGGACAATTACAGATTCGTTATGTCTTAAATTTTGCTTGAAAAATCAGCGAGTCATAACCTAACAGATTATCAAACTGTCAGAATATTGCATTAGTGTGTGTGTGTTAGTCGTATACGCAATAAGTACTAAAAATCGGATGAAATACCTCTATTGCAACTGCTCCTTACCAGTGATAAGCTGGATTTACATTATGATGCGTGCAGTTGCAGAAAACTAAAGCGGGATGCTAGATGGCAAAACACCAGACGTGCGGTAGAGAGAGCAAATAAAAAAATATCGGTCCTAAACTTATTGTTACAAGAAAAAATGTCTGTTGCTCTCTCGGCTCTCAGCTTCGATATTGCACGTTTCTCAAAAACAGACGTGCATGTTCATCTGCACCGAGCGCGCTCGTCCGAAATTTCAATATATACACAGAAAATGTGTGTATACATACAATTTCGCAACGCACACTTTAGTAGTTGCTGAATGTATTTCATAGAAAAACTACAGAAGTAATCTTATATATTTTTTGTTCTTTTTTGATAGCTAAACAATTACGCCGATCAAAATTTGGTAGTGTTGGTTTAAATTTCAAAATGCCGGTTGTGACACATTGTATGAAATTGTTCAAACAAAATAAAATTCAACGATTTTCTTATAAATTCGATTTTTAAATTTAATTTCAACATGTTTAATTGTTGTGTGCCGTTATGCTACATAACTCAACACAGAGACATTGTTATGGATTGTCCTTTTTAAGAGCATATAGTGTAGTTTTATAAATTTTGTCGTAATGTAAACAAAAAATGTGCAGTGGCGACATGCACTTAGTTATTATTAATTCAATACTGAAATGCAGCTTTTTAAATAATTTATTTCGAGCCACTGGGCTAGTCGATTTGCATACATATTTGCGATTTTGTAACTCCACGAATTTGAAAGTGACATTTAGTCGATATCTTGGCTTCAATACAATTCAATAACATTATCTCTGTGGATCTCTGTGCGTCGATACACCAATACCAACAAAAATCAAAATATTTCACCACTACATAGACAAAATCGGTCGATTTTTTAATGGAAATCATCGGGAAAATTTGTATGTCGGAACGCAGCTTTAAAATATATTCAATCTTAAAATATAGAATCCAGAAATTTAAATCCGAATTTTCACTTCGGTTATTTGCTGTATTAATTTTTAACAATTTTTAATCAAAAAATACAAAATCTATAAAATAACATGAATTTTCAAAATATACCTTTTCGCAGACGTGGAACTTGGACTTTATTATTACTTTTTTACTTTTTTACTTTACTATACAAATATTTTCGATTTTGTATTTTAAATTGTTTTAAGGTACAATATTTTTAAATCAATATTTAGAATTAAGATTATATATTATTATAAAATGGTGAAAGAATGCTTTCTGTTAAATTTATGAAGAGTAAAATGAAGTGTCCTCTGCCAGAAATATATTATTAGTTAAATATATAGGAGAAATTGTTTTTTTACTGAATAAATAAAAACTCATAAAATACCCCAAAATAAAAATTCACTGGTAAATAATTTTCTAGAACAACTAAAAACAAAAAACCAAACAAATAAAACTAAAAATAAATGTTTTTTTAAATATAATATATTTTACAAAAAAAATACATATATTTCTGCCAAAAAATACATAACGATTTAAGACGATATTCGACAGGCGACGTGACGATATTATCATAGATATACATGGCAATACTGCACATAGTGCTTGGTGCTAGAAGGTAGAAGATCAATCTTATAATAGCTGCAAACCTAATTTTATTCTTTAAAATTGAATACCAAAATTTCGGTACGGTATTTTCATGTAATTTTTGAAATCTTTCTGTTCCTAAATATAGATATGAAAATGTAAGAACGATTTAAGAATAGCCCTCTAGTAGTGAAAGCAAAAACTCTTAAATATAAAAACACGGTTTCTTAATTATTTGAACAAATTGAAATAGAATTAATCACATATAAGCTATATAAGGGCTAAAAAAATAAAATAATGCCCTAATTGACAGAGTATTCAGGCCTAGCCTTAACAAACCATGAATCATTTCGATATGGGACTCGTGTTGATAATCATCATGATTACAGCATAATAAGCTCTGCAGTTTATTGCTCTTGCATCTCGTCGTTTTGACATTTGTTGCCAATGTACCGTACTTGTGTTGTCTCTGATTTCCTGTAATTTGTGGTTTTAGAGGTCTCTCCAATTTTTCTCCTAGTTTTCATTAAATGTTCGTTTCAGGTAACCTGTTATGTCTGATAAGGTTTCGGGTTCATCATATCTTGCTGCAAATTTGGCTAGTTGATCGGCTTCTTCATTCTTTTGAAAGTACCGTTCATTTGTTTTGGTTGTGAGTGATTACGGCACAGCCTGTACCAGAGGAACATCTGTTGGTACAAATCGGCCGTCGTGTCTTCTTTTTTTCGTGTGGCTAGCTTTTGTCTATGTTGATTTGTGTTGTTAGCCATGGTGGAAACTCGTGGAAACCCAATGTAGGTGTGAGTAGGAAATCAATCTGGTTTTGAGCTGCTATGATTCGTGCGCGTACGATGAAAGGGAGATTTGTTGAAGAGGTTTTTAGTTGGAACTTCAAACAGTTCTGCACATTGTGTGTGATTAGGTATACTGCTTATTTTGAAGGCGTGTAGTAGTATTTGTTTATTTCGGCGTTGATTAATAATTGTTTTCCAGCGTCGACAAGTAAACTGAGCTCCGGTTGAAAGCCTCACTCCGGTGTTATTGACTGGTTCTATTTTTTCTAGGGTAGATGGTTTTGCTGAACTGTACACAATTGCGCCGTAGTCTAAGACAGACAGAACTGAGGCTTCGTGTAGTTTTAACATGGCCCTTATGATGTATTGTATATAGCTCGTAAGATGTTTAATTTTGCGGTAGCTTTTTTCTTTAGGGCTGTGATGTGCGGATCCCATGTGAGGCGATCCATTGTCAGTCCCAGATATTTGTGTTGTGATTGGGATTCGTGTGCCATAAAAATAGAGAGCTGGTGCCTGGTGTGTTTTTCTCATTCGTCAGAAATGTAAAATTACGGTTTTGGTCGTGAAGAATTTGAATCCCCTATCGTCTGCCCATGCAACTTGTGTGTTTATAGCGTCTTGGAGGATTTTCTGTGAGTCATCTTTTGCTTTTGTTTTTAGGTAGATGGTTATATCGTCAGCATAGATTGAGGTTTATATCCGCGGGTCCATTTTCTTGTAACAGAATTCATATGCGTTATATGTTGCAAGTAGAGCACTTTTGGCTTGCGTTGTGAGGTTTCTGAGCATTTCATAATGAATCTCGTTGGGTTCTGGAAATGATCCTTTGCAGGTATGCAGCGCTGATTTCGAGGGCTGGAAACATTTAATGGTTTGTTTTCTCCTTGTATTTTAGTTTGTTGGAATTTTAGGTTATAGTTGTTGGAACTGCATACGTTATTGAAGTGCTTTACAATTGTTTCCGCTATCATCTAGTATCTACCTAGTTGTGATAATAAGTTTATGGAATGGACTGTTTAGCTGCTTCTATTATAGCATTTTTTATATCGGCAACCTGCATGTCAACTGTTTTTTTCAGTGGAGACCGTAAAGTTGTCAAGATTTTGGAAAGTTTACAATCGGCTTCTTTTATTTTCCATCTTCGTTTTCTTTTTTCATCTCGTTTTTTAATTACATTTATAAAAAAAGTATATCTATTTTTAAAATTGGTATTTATTTTATAAATCATGTATTCAAAATTATAGAATATACGATTTCTGCATTTCGAGTACATTATTTTAAAAGGAAGGTTTTAGCATATAGACAATTGTAATTCTAGTATGACGAATAATTATCATAAACAAAAAATATATGCACAAAGTTACCATATTTTTATATATGTTATTTTGCAAAGATTTTTTGTTTTGTCCTACTGCAGCTTTCAGAATTTCGGATCGAATGTTCTAATAAACTAGCACAAATGCTTTTAATCATTGTGTTTTTTTGCAAGTTAGAGGACATGTCTCTCCTGAAAAATTAAATAATTTGAAAATATGACTTACACGTTTTAAGTAATATTTTTAAATACACTTTATTTTATTTTATATATTTATTTAATTAATTATAAAATTAATAAATCAAACAAAAACTTGTTTTTGTAATGATATTTTGTGTTACTACATTTTATTTGTAACTAAAATTTATTCATGGTAACAAACTTTTATTTACAGCAACATTTTTTCTATTTTGGGAACAATATTTTTTTTAAAGGAACGAGCCCCTAAATTATTTTTGTAAATGGTCATATCAATAGTTTCAGGTGCCTATGGTACAAAATTATGGTATCCAAATTGTGTAATACAAAATTCTGTTTACAAAATATGTAAAAATGTTGTAAAAACAGATTTTAAAAAAAAACTTAAAAGATCTCTAATAATATTAGTTAAATATGCAGTTTTATGACGATCGGAAATACTTTCGTAGCATATGTCCCATCCAAAATATTTTAAAGATCCGCCTATATGGTGGTTTGTTGGTCTATTCAGGTTGGTTGGCTAAATAAAGAACTAGGAACTGAATAAAAGCTTATTCAAAAAAAAATATTTAAATTTGATTAAATTTATGTTAGGCTTATTCAGGAGGTTTTTTTAGGTTTTATGTACAAAAGCTTTTTCATCTATAAAGCCTTCATTCAGTCTTTATATAGGTTGATTGCCCTGATTTAGATCTTTTTCGACAAAATTACCACCTTAAATCAGTTTGACCTTTACTGATATGAAAACATGGTATATAAAAATTGCTTAAAAAATGTGCTCTTTAAAAAATGAATGTGCTTCTAACATAATGTAAATCTTAAAATTTTCCTTGTTTTTTATATAATATTAATAAAAACAAGCCGTTCTGAGTAAGCTTTTACAAAACCTTTTAATTCAGCTGCATAAACATACTTCGCCTTTTAGCTGAATACAGCCTAAATAAAAGCTCTTATTTAGTGAAAAAAGCAGCGAATATGGCAGATATCATCGTCAGACTAATTAAACGGAAAAGACCTAACAATCATCATATTATGCGTATGAGTAAGGATCCCCAGATATGGAGAAACGTAAACTGACAACTAAAAAGTGGGCAAGAAATAAACCAAATTATGCACAAAATGTCAGAAAAAATTAAAATAACTTGCGGTGAAGAGTACATAATCAAAAATTAAAAAAGGTGGTGCCAAAGTTTTAGAAAATACTTTTACTTTGCTAAAAAAAATTGTAACTTTCTTTAATTTTGAAAAACTTGTTTAACAGTTTAAGAACATATTTATAGCTTTAGGTCAAAAATATTTGAAACCTAATTCTTATGTGGAATAATGTGATAATTCTCCTTGTAAATATGTCTGTAAAATATGACTTACTGTCAAGCTGAAAATAGATTTACAATTGAAAAAGGTCAAACTAACTAGGAAATGCTTAAAAGATGACAAGCAAAATATTAAAAATGCTCTAGATTAGATTAATTTCTGGACCCATTTTGCTCATCCGATCTTTCTAAACTTAATAAAATAATATATAATATAAAATACCTATTCTATTCAATCTCAACCCATTTCCCTTTTTAATAAAGTTAAAAATATATTTTAGTTTGAGAGAAATCATATTGTCTGGGCTAAAGATAAAGCCTCCTAATGTAGACAATCATATATTTGAGACGCATGAACATTCACATATGAAGTGTTCTACCGTTTCATAGTTCCGCACCTTTGTCGGTTGCCTTTAATGAGATATCTCGCTACCTGACGATCTGAAATGCTAATAAAGTGTTTTGATTGTCGATATTTAGCATATTCTTCCCGAAGAGCAACCTGTTTTTTATGCTTGTTTAACTTCCGCACGAACTGTAGTGTGTGATCTATACACTGATGGCTTTGGTTCATACATGTGTATTTGTCCATACTTGATTCAACTCGAGCCAACTCGTCGGCTTATTCCCAGATATGTCCGATTAATCTTGTTGTTTTTGTTTGATATTTCTGTTAGTAGGTTGAAGAATGCCAAAAATATATGTAAATATTAAAATACGATTTGATCGATGATTGTTTTTCACAACTTTGGTTTATATAAATGATTGAATTTATATCATGAAAATATTACTTGGTGATTTGAAACCAAAAAAAAACAAATTTTCATAGTTTTTTAATACGAATACACAAACTTGTTATACAATATAATTTGTGAGAAAACTTGTGTTATAAGATAACGCCCAAGCACTCATCTTTTTTAGTTAATGTTATTAGTAACTGAAATAATTTACCAATATATGCTGAAAAACCACACATTTTAATCATTTAATATAATATATATATAAAATAAAGTCATGTTAGTTACACTATTTATGACTCAAGAACGGCTGAACCGATTTGGCTGAAAATTGTTGGAGAGTCAGGTTAGAACCATTAGACGGACATATGATACTTTTTACTTGAGACGTGACATAAAACGTGGTATAAAAAACGCAACTGACAGAAAAACGAAACATTTATAAATCAAATTATCAGTATAGCCATTCATTCAAGTGATAATTTTCGACGCACAAGAAGAAATCCATCAATTTGCATTGGGCCAATGGACATTGTTTGCGAGTATTGGGGCGTATTGAAGTTTTACGGAGAACCGCCATTATTGACTCCTCCACCTGAGCCATTGCCGAGATTTCCGATCACAAAGCCGATCCATGATGTTGTAATTACATATATGATATATTATTCATGGTCCGTGCGGCGCTATCAATCCCCAATCTCCTTGCATGGTCGACGGCAAGTGTTCCAAAGGATATCCACGGAAAATAATGGCGGAGACCGTAACTGGCAACGATGGTTATCCACTGTATCGGCATCGATCTAACGATGATAACGGTCGAATTATCACAACAAAAGTGAAAAGTATGGATTTCGTTGTCGACAACAGTTGGATGGTTCCATATTCGCCAATTTATTACAAAACCTTTAAGACACATTGCAACGTAGAGTATTGCAATTCAGTAAAGTCTATAAATTACATCTGCAAATATGGCACGAAAGGTAGCCATATGGCGGTTTGTGGTATCCAAACCTCCAATAGCAACGATGAAATTGCGCTCTATCAAGTTGGTCGGTATGTGAACTGCAATGAAACGATTTGGCGTATATTCGCATTCCCTATTTACGAACGTCATCCTACTGTTGTGCATTTGGCTGTGCATCTGGAGAATAGTCAATGAGTATATTTTAGGGCTTCGAATGTTGTTAAACGTGCTGAAACACCTCCAGCGACAATATTGACCAGTTTCTTTGCAATCTGCCAAAGCAATCCGTTTGCACGTTTGCACGTCTTGCATTCGCCATGACCATCACAAGGCCAATCCTTGAAAGTTTGTGGTCTGAATGTAGAAAATTAATGTTTTGCTCATGCGCCTGATAATAAAACAAAAAATGTCGTCTATCACAAGATACTTCACTGAAGAGTGCAACCCATGCACAAAAATACATGGCAAATAAAGATTCATTAAAATACTTGTTTTTTGATTCATTTATATTTATTATCATAATAAAAAATTTAAATTAATAAAATCCAAAATCTTCTCATTTATTGCCTCTAAGGCGGAACAATGTTCGCCGGGTCAGCTAGTAAATAAATATAAATACATATAAATAGAAAAGTAAGAATTTTTTATAAATACCTTTTTACTGTTTTAAATTTAAAACTAAAGTTTACATAAATGAATCTTGGGCCAATTTAATCACTCGGAGGTCAACAACGAATTGGATTTGTTCACTAGATTTTTTTTAATAGTTGAGTTTTTTAACAATAAATCAAAGGTTTTGTTTTATAACTAGAGTCAACTCGTGATATTGATACCTCCTGCTATTTGAAGCAGTAATGCGCCATAACTTGGAATATTTGAGATATACCTTTTGTTTGGACCAGCGGGGGTATTGTGAGTGAGTCACTTTAGATAAAGTGACCCACTATTATCGAAACTGACTCATCGAAACTTCTGTCAGAAGTAACTTTGAAGTTTTAAATGTTCATATTCGAATGT
>JAAAKO020049840.1:0-26134 GCA_010015015.2 Bolitophila cinerea
CGTACCTTTTTTTATAATTAATTTAATTTGCGATTTTTTAAGAATAAATAATTATTTTATTTTATTACGTAACGTCAGCTCAACAACCCTATCCCCTCCGTAACACTAGGTAAACCCTTCCCCCACCTAGAACTTTACGTAATATATAGAAACTTTTGTGCATGGGGTTTTTTTAGGGAATTTATATGTCTCTCTACTATATTCGAAAGGTGGAATATGACAGGATGGCTCCGGGTATTATTTCAGAAGAGAAAGCCGAACAGTTTATATATTTACACGGACGGATCAAAGGTAAAAAACGGTTTCGCCATGCTCGATGATGAATCTAACCACCAATAAGATTAATCAGTTTTTACAGAACATCTCGTCCGACCATGTCATATCGATCAGAAGCCAATCTTGTCAAGATACACTACGTAAGCTTGAGCGCATTAGTTACAAAGAGCAACATTAATCGTCCGAGACATTTTCTCATCATCCTGTCATATACACGTTTCTGCAGAGCAACAACATAAAACTCTGAAATTACTTTATATAATACCTCTTATTTAAACTATATAACTTATTTTGTACATATAATAATATAATATTTGTTTTCCTATTAGTACTAGTATTTTTTTATTTATATTATTATATACTGTGTATTTTTATATGATTCATATAGTCTTATACTCTATTCAACAAGAACTTTCAACATCCAGTAGCCCATAACTGATTTGCTAGTGGCTAAAAACTTCTGCCTTTTATTCCATATGCCGTTGGTTGGTAGGACCTCGGGTTTTATATCCGTATTCCAAGTTTCACCAGCATCATATATACCTATATTGTATATGCAAGTTATTCTTATTAGATATTTGTTCTTTTAAAAAAACGATTGAATTATTTTCCTTTTAGCTTTATTTTTGTTTATAAAAGACAAAATAATTTATTTTTGACGATGTTGTTATATATTTACATAAATACGATCAATACAAATAACACATTTCTGATTACGATTTTGCCGAATGTATGCATTTACAATTTACAAGAAGTTACATGCACACAAAGGCCACGTACTTCCGTTTACGGTTTTTCCTATGAAAAACTCGAATTACTTTAAGTAATCCACATTTATATAGTTTATAGTTTAAAAGGTATACATGTTAAATAATTATCTGATAATATTGCAAAATTGCGTGTGATATAAATAAAAAAATAAATCCTTTTTGACACTTGTAACGGTTTGTCTTATGTGTTTGTTATTGAGGCTGGTTTATTTCCTTATTTTATTATATTTAATAGCAAATTGATTCGATCAATTTGTACTTGTTTGCTCTACATTTTTCCGCTTCCGGTTGAACACACATACCACGAATACACGAACGTGGTAATCGTGTGTTTACAGCTAATAATTTAATACACATAAAACTGCATTGATTCATTTTGTTAATTAGGTAGCCTAGATATTTTTTTAATAATTAAATTTGAAGAAATATGTATTTAAAAACACGACGAACAATGATTAAATTTTTTGTTTTTTTTTACGATCATTTTTTTTCGTGCTACATTTTGTATATATAAACTCAACATAGAAGTATTCTTTGCATTTGTCACGACGCAGTGCACGCCGAATAGTGTGCCAAAAGCACATTATTTTACAGATCTTTAAAATATTTTTAAAAAATACTACCTAAGCCTGTTTTTTAATTAGTAGTAGGTTATGTAAGTGGGAGATTTTGTACAACATTAAACTACTTTACAAATAAGTTAAAATTAAATTTATTTACTGTTGTGTCTGTCACATTTAACTCAGATAATTTCACTAAAACAACATTAAATTATTTAAATCACAAATGCGTAAAAGCTTTTTAGTGCTTGTTTTTTTTGTATTGTTTATATTATAAATAGTAACTCCCTTGTATAATAACCGAATTATTTTTAATGTGCTAAATTTTCATGTGTGTATCATACCGCGTACGTTTGAAGGCGTGAGGTCAGACGAATGATGCAGTTCGTCTAAGCAGATGTTGTCTTCGTCCAGGATGGGGTCGTCTAGGAAATCGCCTAAAAAATTCGTAGAGCCCGTCATTTGCTCGAGAGATTTCACCTGTTCGTCGACTGCTTCCAGTGCCCGTTCGAGGTCTTCCTGTTCTTCTTGGGTGGGTTCGTATGGAACGTTTTGCTGAACTAAAAAAAATATATAAATTTTTGTTTTTTATTTAAATGTTTTAAAATAAAATCGAAAATAAACAATGATAATTTGGAGGTATTATAGAAATAAATATTATTATTAAAAAAATATATATATATTGACAAATCTTTTACTTTTTGTAAATTTACTTATGAATTGTTTGTACTAATAAAATAACAATATGTAAACTCATTTTGAATTAAATCAAATGTACTTATTTACTCAATGATAAAGTAGCATTAAAATACTTTTAATTTTGTATTTTAATCTTGTTTTACCGGATCGCAGTGTTTTTAAATTCGTTTGAACTCTGCTCAAGACCTTGAAATTTTTTATATTTTTTTACTAAATTCAATTTCTAGTTAGTCAATTTTATCTAAAAAATAAATTTAAAAACGTAAAGGTAATTTAATTTTACCGTTAAATAAAAAATGTTGATTTACTGTAAAAAAAAAGTTTGTTTAATAAAAACTCTTATTTATCTATTATATTTGATACTATCAACATGGTTAAAAGGGTAGTCTTATATAAACTGCGGAGTGCAGAACATGTTGAAAAAGATTGGATGTACAATGCGATAGACACAGAAAAGGCGTATTCGCCTGCACGCTCAAATCCATTCTCTGCAGATGCGTGCAGAGACACTCTTCGTCCCTCTTGTACATGCGTCATATTGTATTTCCATAACGACACTTACCCCAAGTATACAGTATAATAGTCTGAACGCAAATAAATTTTCCCAGTTAACGTATATAACGTTTTTGTTTGTTAATTTATCTACATAACTAACTAGGTGTATTTTTTTAAGTAACAAAAAAAAATTGCAAAATACAAATTATTATAAAACGAAACTTACCAGTAAAAAGTTCGTTAAAAGCGTCCTCTGGCAGTTGATTTAGCACGTTCGTTAGGTCGTGTTCTTCCAATAAGCGGCCATCACCCAAAGGAATTTCTACATAATATAAAACAAGTACATTAGATCGGTTTCCTTATAAATGAGAAAAATGTAATGCTAAAAAACACCTATACCGTCTGGCACACCAATCAATTCTGGGTCACTTAGTCCACCCACGCCAGTATCTTCTGAACTTTCGTATGCCGAACTGTTCTCGCAAATCGTAAACATATCTTGGGTACTAGGAGTGTGTCCGCCATTTTGGTAGAGATGAGATAAGTTGTGCTCATCCGCCCGAATGTAGTGGTCTGACTTGACGTCCATCGAGAAAATGTCATCTTCTGTTGAAGAACTGAAATTAACCGGTTGCAGCATATGCGTTTGACCGTGATGATAGAGATTGCTGTGCTGAGGAGACTTGTCCACTTCAATTTTAGGCAACACATCGAGAGGCAAAGACGGCTGCACTTGCTTGGTGAGAGGCTTCTTTTTCTTCTTGTTCCTGCGCGGTGGACGCGTCATCGCACTGGGCTTCGGCTTTTTACGTGGCGGCTTTTTCGGCTTCTGTTCCTGAAGTATGCGGTTATAGTTGTCCTAAAATGTCGGTTCAATACAAACATTTCTCGAAGTGTGTGTGTGTGTATGTGTGACGATAACGATCGTCAACCAAAAACTTACTCGTTTCCATGCATGTTCTCTACACAACGGCAGCTCATGGCTGATGTCAAACACCGGTACACGACACTGGGAATTGTCAGAGAACTTTGCGGTGCATGGATGGAACAACTTTTGGTCGGGATTAAGCGTAATGTGCATGTAACAATAGGCGGTCAGTGCAAGCGAAACGTTCGTGCACTCCAGAATGCCACATTGTTTTAGTGGATGCCTGCAATGAAAAACAAATGACAAAATTTATATATAAATCAAATAAATGCAAGCGAGCTAAAATCGCTGACGCAGGGCAATACAACTCACGCGTCACCATCCGTTGGCGGCATTCGTGGCCTTTGCAGCATCTTGGTCACAGCCACAATGCGTCGCCTGGCTAAACTTGTCGTACGATATAGTTGAGCCTGAGCATTTTGATATGCTTGCCGGCGCAAATGATTACGCTTGATTTCCAAACGCTCCTCACGTGACAGCAATAACGTATCATTTTTAAACCAAACATTTTGTGTGACCGGTAAAAGTTCAATGTTCTCTTGAGGTTGATCACCTGGGCACATATAATCAAAGACATATGATTCAGGTGCATGCCACTCAGAACTTGGTCGTACATAGGAGATATAGTTATTTTGACGAGATGATATTCGTTGCAGGGCTTCGTGATGTGAAGACTGACTGTACGAACGTTTTGTGCGGGATGTCGACTGAGTTTTAGCAATTGTTTTCTTACCGTTTGGTGAACAGCTTTTTGGCTCTGTTTTCGGCCGAATGAATGTATTTGAAGAAAACTTTTCACAGCAATTGTTACCGTTGTGTTTCTCTCCACACTTCTCGCATTTTATCCTAATGGGTAAACTCCATACTCCCGCTGCGCTTGAGTTCGAACTATCTTCGTACGTTTGAAACTGCTTTGGCGGTGTGCGCTGATCTATGTGTACGCTCTTTTTCGGTGGTGATTTCTGTTGATGTATAAAATGTGTTGTCGATGACGTTACGTTGGAATGGTGTGTATTTGCTTTATATTTCTGATCCACTGTAATGGATTGCGAAATCTGCTGGTACAGCGTTGGCGCCAAATGCGCTGCTGGAAGCTGATTTGTAGTAGGGCATGGTGCTAAGGATGATACTGTTGGGGGCGGCAGTAGAAGTCTTTTGGTTACTTTTTGTAGTTCCTGTTGTTTCGGTGGGGACAATTCCAATTGTTGGAACGGTCGCGGTTGCTGCATAGACGACGGCGGTGACCTTGCGTAGACAGGAACGTATTGGCCATTTTGGTATCCTAGAGTTGTAGCATTTGCGTTCAATCGTTTTATCGGTGTTTTAGCTTGGATCGGAGTTTGCACTTTGTTTAATTGCTTGATTGGGGTAAACTTTTGAATCTGAAATAAAATAATAATTAGAAACATTTTATCATAAATGCTTTTTTAAGTTTAAAAAAAGTATAGTGCTGTATTCCTAAAGCAGATCTCGTTGCGAGCAAATGTATTGACATCTTACGTGTATGTATGTATGTATCTACTTTGAAATACATCAAGAAAATCTAGCGTACAACCCCTGAAGGGTAATTTATATTATATTATTGCTATAAGTTGAACGAAATCTCTCTCTAAACTTGAGAACTTTAACCCTTTTTAAACTTTTTTTAACTTGTCCTTGAATCACTCTGTGAATCGTATTCATGGAAATTATTTGCTTAAGTAAATAATATATATATATATATATACATGTAAATGATCCATTGGAAGGTCCACTCTAATTTAATTTGAATTAAATGGAGAAGTTGAGGTACATTTTAGAAAGCTTGCAATAGGTTCAGCGAATTATAGCTCACTTCCTTAAGGTAATATGAAGAAATACAAGTTTATGCAAAGTACTTTTTTAAAACACTTCACAATTTAAGGATATAAGTTTATTAATTATATGTAGCAATACTCTTTCAAATAACACACAAATTTATATATATATATATATATATTTTTTGTATTATTACTATGAATTAAATAAATTTAATTCTATTATTATAAAACAAATAAAAGTGGACCATAAGTTTGATGAAATATGTGTAAATGTATTTTATTTTGGTTTTTTCTACTATATATAAAACAGAAAAAGAAAATAGATTCTGAGGCCTAATAAGTTTTGGGGACCATGGATCAGATAGTAGTATATGCAACTATAATGTATGCGTGTTGGAAATTCGAAAATCTGACGGGATCATTTCTATAAATCAGGATATTTTTGTATCTTCGATGTACTGTTGGAATGGTTTCGTGTCTTTTCTTTTGTTCAGATTAGCTATCAGTACTGGCGCTCCTATTCGTTGTGCGACCAGTTTTGGGCTATTTGAAATTGGCATATTTTTTAAAACAAGACGGCCACATATAAAAGTATATGTCGGAGAATAATTGAAGCTTTTAGTAACTTTTTCAGGAAATAGCTAAGATGCCATATCTTTCTGTCTGTAAATGGATGCAGAACTCTTTCAAGTATTCTACCATTCTTGATGCTTCTCTTGGTTTGATGTCTCCCATTTATTGTTACCACATGTATTGATCCTAGTTACTTCTTCTACAAAGGCACATCTCGTAAGTGCAATAGTAAAATTAAATTCAATTACAAAACTACTCGAGGGAATGCAATAAATAAAAAGGTATGCAATAAAAAGTTTGCATAAAGATAACATTAAAAAACACACACACACACAAAATGATATTGCATGCGCTTGAAGTGTGCAATGTATTTACTTTCACTCGTGCTGGAGCAGCGAGCACCGAACTACAGAAACGTCCCGTATGAACTTACAATTGTTAAAAAAAAGAAACAAGAACAACAACCATTTATTATAATTGTGTATTTGTTCAGAGTTGCAGCATGAGCTGAGCAGAAAGGCTAGAGCGGTAAATGTGATACGGCCACAAAAACGTGAGCGGGACTGGTTTGGTTCAAAGCCACAGAGCGTGTACTAACTATATTATTGTAGGTACATTGTACAACAACAGCAACAGCAACAACAACACACAACACAAACACTCGCAAAATATTCGCAGAGGCAGTTGCGCGCGCACTAGCGCATACACTTACACAAACACACACACACACACATATGATATATAAATAGATACAAAGCTACAAATTCACATACGCCAGAGTGAACATTTATGCTGATTTGTTTATCTGTCGTATGTTCGGCTGAAATGATGATTTTTATTACCTTTAGTTGAGAATTGTAGAACTTGGTCGATACTGGAGGCTCCGTAAATGTATACGGATCTTCTGGTAGGCGCGGAACTTGCTGACATGACATGTCCAATTACCGGATACAACACGCCCAAGAATCTACAATGATAATTAAATATATATATATATATCTATATTAAAATACAAATATTTAAATCTATACGGGTGGCAGCTGGATGTACTCAGAAGTGCTCCACCACCTCGGACTCATCTTTGCGAACACTTACTCGGATTGGTGCGTTGGATGCAAGCAACGATCCACTAGACAAGCATCTTTGTGTGTATTGGTCGTATGAAGAATGTTGAACTCCAAACCAAACGTATTCAAGTTGTAGAAATTCAGCAGGAAAATAGCGACGAACATGAGCTTTTACACGTGTATCGATTGAAACAAAAGTAAAGCTGAGATTATCCTACACAAAAACAGGTACTTTATTTGGGTTGCTTTTCAGCAGAAAACTGTATTTTTTTTGCACAAAACACGGGCACAACGAAAAATCAATTATTTGAAAGTATTTACAAACGTCAAACGGCATTTGACAGCCAGATTGTGCGTACGCGAAAGATGCGTGCCTTGATAGAGGGGATTCACTAACAGTGCCACAGAAAGATAAATGCCCACATATAATTTACTGAATGCAATTATAAATCAAAATATTATTTTTTTTGTATTTAGTAATGCATTTTTTTTAAATTACAGTTATAAGAATAACAAAACTTTTATAAAAATCTACAATTATACTGACATATAAACAACATTTAAAACTGAATATTATTGTTAAGAGCGGTGGGCATTTATAAGTGGATATTAATATTGTTGTCTCTAAGTTGACTTCGTAAAACTCAACACAAACAAAAAAGTACTTTACAAGACGTCATACACAAACAACACACACAGAACATACAAATATACAACGCGTAACTAATTTACTAATAAAATTGTCATTGATAAAGGTCGAACATCGAACTTTCGGATATAGACAGTTCAAAATAATGTAAATCATTTTAACGTTCGTCCGGCCCTGAGCATCATCATGACGAATCAATGAACTCAAACGCAATGTTTGGAATTTGTTAAAGTGTGTACAACAAAATCTCGTTGAACTACGATTTATGACCAAAATCCAAACAATGGGCTCACCAATACAGTTACACAACACCGCTATATATACAAATATGTATGTATGTATATAATACGCATATACGAATGAAATGTAAATCCATAGACGCGGAAGATTATATTGAATCAAGTAATCAGATATGAATGCACTATTATAATATCATTCGAAACACTTGATTATTTTATATGGATATTAGTGTTTACTTTTTTAATGTTTTTGGGGGTTCAGCAATTGGCTAAATTGGCAAAAAACACTAATTTAATAACAATCTAAACTGACAGACGCAACTAAGATGGCGGCGCGGCGCGTTCGAACTGTTTGGTGTTTGTTCGTTACGTGTATAGTAAAGATGTGTGCAAGTGTATGCTAGAGTGGCTAGAGTGCGTTCACTCTTACGTGCGTTAAATGTATTTGTGATTTAATTTTTGGCGGGATTTTTGTTTTTTTTTTAATACAATACTCGTTTTTACCAAATGCTGCCGAATATCGTCAATAAAAAAAACTCAGTCTTAGGAATGTACAGTATTGTTATAATTAAATGTTTCAAAACTATTATTATGTCTATATTATATATAATATATATTACAATATAATTAAATTTATACAGTATATAATTTAAAAATATGATTAATAATTTGTTAGGATTTAAATTATACAAAATCTATAAACATACACATAATTTGTTTTGTATTTTTTTGTTAAATTTAGTTGGAACATATTTAAAGCATATCGTTATTTCCAAAAGTTGCAATTATTTTATTTGGTATATATAGAAATCTACGCACCAGACAAAGGACAGATGTACAATATTTTTAAACAACAACTTAAAATTATTATAAAATAATACGGTCTCAATGGACCTTGTATTAGTTTTAATATGTATGATCAAACTGTGATTTTATTATTGCCGCTGCTGCGCACTCACATGATTGTCTTTATAAATAGCCACAACATCGATAAAGCTTTGTCCTATAATATATTTAACTTTAGTTTTCTGTGAACATAAAGCCAATTCAGACATTTTTGTAGGTTAGGTATAGCACATAGTTTTGGCACTCAAAAAAAAACATTCTCTTTAATTTACAGTACTACATTTTCATGGGCAGCGGCAGTGTTCTCAGCTCGATCATGGGCGTATGATCATTTTTTCGTTAGCATCGTTCGAGGACGGTTCATTAGGGACTTTGGGGCCACAAAGCCTAGGTCAGGTATAAGAGATATGCTAGGAGCCCTATGAGTAGCTGGCGGTGGGATCGAAAAGTTCTGTACATTTGATGTTTTTCTTGTTTCTGATCCTATGTGTCCATTAACACCATTACCCATTGAAATTGTTGGAACAGATTGTACTGGAGTTTGGTATACTGATGCATTTGGATAGGCATTAAATTGTGGTGATGGTGCATTCCAGGACTGGAAATTTGGACCGCCAGAGCTCCACGTTTGATTGGACGTTGTGCTGGAAGACACGTAATCTGACCAATCATCGTCGTCTCCGTTTTGATGCTTGAGTATGTGTTGGTTTAGTACGTGTGTAATCGGTTGATTGTTACTGCTGCCACCGGATACAAAGTCAGTCCATTCATCGTCCGTAGGTTTAGTTTTTGGTACATTTGTCTGTACAGGATTTTGGGTGGAACGCGCAACTGGGAAAAACGCTTCTAAACGAGCCATTTCATCAGGATCAATTCCAGAACTGGCCCAGTTTAAATTTGAAGTTTCTACGGTTTTTGTGCTCACAGAAGGCTTTAATATTGGTATCGATTGTGGTATCAGTATCTGGGTTGGCTGTAGAGAAGACGCAGTGATAAATGATGAATTACCTAAACTCGAATGACTGGACAATGTTTGAGTAGGAAGAACCGAGTTTACTGGTGTTATAGGCATAATGGGTACGGTGTTTATCTTCGGTTTGTTAACTGACTGAAATTCTGTGAACTCAATAGTTTGATCGTTTTGAATAGTAGAAGCAAACATTTCGTCTGTCGGAGAGATTCCTATCACAGGTTTAGAGAAATCTCCAAATGTAGAGGATTGCTTAACTACTTTTTTTTCATGTTCTATGGTAATTTCAGGTTTATCTACAAACGATGGTTTACTTTGGTCTTGAGCAACGGGCTTGTAAGATGAAAATTGTTCGAAATCCTCTAGAATTTCACCAGGACTTTCCCAGTTAATACTCGTTGATGCTTCAGGCGCTTTTGTTGGCTGTAGAATATTCATTTCAATGGGTTTAGGAAGTTCTGCGTCAACCGACTGGAAATCGGAGAAATCATCGTTTCCGGGAAAACTAGAGCTAAGTTTATCTGGATTGTACTCAATATCTCGGTATTCTTTCTTGACAACCATTTCATTTATAATGATGCCGATGCCAGCGGCTTTATCGTAGTCCATCGAAATGGGTTCCGTTGTTTTACTAACGACTTCTTGTGATTGTGGTCCTGCATTCGGCACTTTGTTCGGTGTGAAGATATGTGTTTCTTTAAGATGAATGCTACCGCATGGAATTGCGTACGGAGACACATGCTTTCCGACGGATGACAGATCGTATGTATCTATTTCTCGAACTGATTCATCTAGGTAAACGTTATCGACCGATGCAGAGACGATTTGTGTGTCGGTTTTGGCTGAGAGACTTGTGGAACCACTTGTGACGGTGTTCCCTGGCGCAAATTCGGATTCGTCACGCGTGATCGGCCAATCAAGCTCAACCCGCGCCGGCTGAGCTTTTGCAGGGTCTGCCTTGTGTAGGATCTCTTGCACCCCTTTAAATATTTTTCAGAGTTAGTTTAACAACAAAAACAACATTACAAGTACAACTTAAGGGTTAATAATTCTATTAGCAATTTATATTCAAATCAAACTAATTTTAAAAATAATAAAACTTAAGGAATCCCAAGGTATTTAACAAACACATACAAAACCAAGCAAATATTCTTAATTGTATAAAGCCAGACTTACTAAAATCCAAATATTTGTCAAACAATCCGAATTGATTAGGATAGTTGATGTTGTGATTAGCATTTTCCGACACCAATGTTTTGTTAGTAGCATTTGTCCACGACGCAATTTCGGGCACCGAAGGTGTAACGTCGTCGTCATCGTCATCGTTGGCAATGAATTGATTAAAATAACGTCCGTCACCAATATTTTGTGCGTACAACGATGACGGCGGCGTCGTCGGCGCGAATGGGATTGTTGTGGCAGGGGATGTCAAAGCGGAACATGTAGAGGAATCAAGTATTATTTTATCTAGATTAGCTGCCACCACTAGTTGTTCTAGGTCCAATAGTAAAGTGTGTGCGTGTGATGCTGAATACAAACAATTATACGAAAAAACCATATGATTTTTAGAGGAAAATAACGCAAAAAGTATTGTGCGTAATTGGTAGAAAAAAATTATAATTAAATAAATAAACATAAAGAAAAAAATACAGATATAAAAGTGAATTAGATTACATTGTTAAAGTTCACAATTTACAATACAGGAATCAGTTACAGTACAGTTTACATATTAGAGGAAGACAGAATTTAATTTATATTAGGCCTGTTATATTTGCCAAATAAACTCGTTTAAATTAGATTATATACTAACATATATAATTGTCAATTTGAGCACGTGTCTACATGTTTATCAAATATTCAGTGTTGAAATTAAAATAATAAGACGTGAATGCTAAAATAGATAATTCTATTGACTGATTTATCTAAGACTGTATTTTGCAACTAAACCATTATATATTTATGTAAATTATAGAATGTGTATGTGTGTATGATGAAGAGAATGCAATTTTAATATATTTTCAATATTCCAA
Organism: Bolitophila cinerea; assembly: GCA_010015015.2. Lineage (NCBI taxonomy): Eukaryota > Metazoa > Arthropoda > Insecta > Diptera > Mycetophilidae > Bolitophila > Bolitophila cinerea. Next base: position 11,902 of record JAAAKO020049840.1, read on the forward strand.
AAACATACAAATATAAAACATAACAAAAGCAAAGCAACATTAATTCCAAAACCATAATTATTATTATACGTTTACATTAAAGATTAAATGGATAGTAGTGTAACGAAACACTGTCATACCGTCGAGTGGATTGACGAGACCAGAGCTATTCCAGTCAAACTGAGCGGCCGGTACATCGAGCGTCGGCTTAGCATTTATCGGTGCAGTACTCAACTCCGTTGGCTTCATTGGTTCTAATGGGCTAAATCCAAGATTAGCGGCAAAACGTGGCATCGCACTGTTCCATTGTCCACCGTAAAGCTGCATTTAAATAAAATGTATAAATTAAACAAATAAAATATACATTATTATTATATTAGAATTTACAATATTCCTCGAGTCAATGCCCAACGCCGTTACGAGTAGCGTCTTGCCCACAGAGCTGACCCACTGATGTTCGAGTGCTTTGGAGTTCTCGAAATCGCACAGCATCGCCGAAGTTTTGTTTTTATTGATCTCTAAATCAGTTCCGCTAGGTGATTCGGTCATAAGATCGGCATCGTCAGTTTCACCAGGAAACATCATGTCGAGTAATGGTTTAATTTTCGAAGATATATACTGCAGATCAGTAGAAAAAGAAGGCACCGAAACGGGAGCTGCCTGACTAAAATCACTAAAGTCGCCAAAATCATCGTCGTCATCACAATCTTTTGCGTTAGTATCGGTTATTGAACTAGCTATTGGTTCAATCACAGTAACCGAAGTTGGTTCAACCGAAACGACATTAAATGCTGAGAAATCTTGGAAATCATCGAAATCATCGTCCTCAGTAGTCTGGATTGTCGATGTTGAATCTGTTTGAATTGGAGCACACGATTCGAATTGACTGAAATCTGCAGCAAAATGATTTTCTTCAGCAACGTTCTCAAAATGATGAATTTCTTCTGTTTTTATATGTGAAACCCCAGCGTTTTCATCAGTTGGGACATTTGGTAATGTTTCTACGACATTTTCAATATCATTATTACTTTCTAGATTTAAAGGTTCAACACAAGTGAAATTAGTCATATCTATTATATTCAAGTTTTCCACTTCATCATTTTCTGCTGTAACCACATTTAATTCTTTATCTTGATTTGTTTCATTTTGAAAAAAATCATTATCATCTAAATTGATAGACTGCTTTTGATCAACTTCCGTTTGTAATTCAGGTTCTTTTAGATCGACTATATTTGAAAACCGTAAACTCAGCGATGGTGGACTTGTGCTAAGATCTGTATCGAATTCATCATCTTGCTCAAAACTTTCTGTCGAAGATAGAATCAGTGATGGTGGACTTACACTGCGGTAATTGAATGCAATTGCAGAATTTGCAATTAAGTCTAAGGATTGTTCAGAAGCAGGTGCTATCAAATTAATACTATCTTTTCGAAACTGAATCTCTATGTTGTTGTCCTCGTCCAGCGGAACATTAGTCACATGATTTGTATCAGTATTCATAGAATCATTGCTGAGTGCTGCAAGTTCTGTACTCTCGTTTAATACTTTGGTGTTATGAGCAGGTGATGAAGTGATAAAATCTTCAGTGTTAACGTGATTAGACTCTGGCGATGCAGGTATACTGATTGAAGGTGATTGGACAGGATCATCGAGAATCGGCAGATCTAGTTCGTTAGATGTGTTCAATATTCGGGGAGAAGCAGGTAAGGATGAATCTAAAGTAGTTTTTAAAACTATTTATTAATTTCACAATAAAAATGTATGTATTCGAATATTTTTTTGTATATTCATGAGATATTTTAATAAATAAATAAACTTACCGTCAAAATGGTTAAAATTCTCAACCGAGTCAAATGGTCCAAAATCATCATCGTTATCGGAGTCAATGGGCGGAGGAGTGTTACACACTAGTGGCGGAATTGAATTCGACATTTCTTAGCAGGGGATGATCCTTTCACAATTGGTTAGTTTTATTTTATTTAGTTCACAGGCACTTTAACGTCAAAATGAATTAAAAATTATTAATTTTGATCAAATTACACGAATTTAGGTCAGACACTAATAACACTTACACCTTTATTGTAGTACAGATTATAATTGCACCGCTGCTCTGACATTGAGCAGTATGACTGTATATGCATTCTATTTGAAAATATGTTTTCCACGCTTTGTCAGTTCAGTTTATTGTGAGCGTTTTTTCTAAGCCTTATAGAAAATCGATATACGTTTATTAATATGAAATTCCGAAACACACATACTAAAGCATTTTAAACACTCAACAAATAAATAAGGAAAACTGACGACGTGTTACACTTGAGCAAACTACGTTGTGTGACACCCAACTTTCATACACACACATATACAGTTGTTTCACAACAGATGCTGATAAAGCTACAAAGTAAGGTGAACTATATGTACTCTTCCCGAACTGAGGTAATTGGTACAGGAACTTTGTGACGCGGCTGCGGTCAATATTGCACAAATATATATATTTATATATAGCACTCACACACAGACTTTACTCACGTCAACGGGAGTGACACAGATTTTAACATATCCAATTTAATGTATTTCTTATGCTGCTTTAAGCTTAGCATTGCAATGTCGATATGGCTATACTCTCGATATGTTCGTACCAGACCATTCCCGAAACAAATACTTTAATTACAGAATCAGAAAAGTAAAATTAAGTGAAATCATAACGAAACAGGTATTTTTTTGTGTGTGAAAAAGTGACACCTGAAAAACACTCACGAAAAATTAAAGACTTGTACTTTCTTTTAGCTGCTAGCAGAGCTTTGTAAGGCCTGGCGTGTAGAGTGTGAACTATGCATTGAAAAGGCTTTTCCATTAAAATCTAAAGCGTGGTTTTTATTTTGAAAATAACAGCGATTGCAATACATTATTATTGAATATTTAACTAGATTTATTTTAAAACGATGATTAATAATTCTTAATAATAAGGGTTATAACAACAAAAACATAACATACATATACAATACACAACTACTTATTTTTCTTTTTTATATAAAAACTACGTGAATTTAAATATGTACTGTAAACCACTATATCAACTTTTACACAAATTTTATATTAATATTAGTGTTAAATTCCACACATACTTAATTAAAATTTGTTTTAAAGTGAAATAAAAGTGTCGTTTGAGTTTCGACAATTCGAACATTTTAAACCCACAGATGGTGTTTTTAAATTTATACATGCTATAACTATAAAATTAAATAAACTATATTTTGATGAAAATATATGTTGCTATTTATTATTGATTTTTTTTTACAAAAATAAACACAATTTAAAAGTTTTGGAATAAATATAAGGGATGCTCTACTACTACAAAATTTATTATGTTCTGACACGACGACACGACACGGACACTGCATTTGCACGCACACAAAAGAATTGAAAGCCTATTCGTACATTTCAAACAAAATGTCCGCATTGTAAACAAAAGTGTAAATTCCAAACGAAATTATATCTAATTAAAGACAAAGTACGAAACAGTTAATCCCGCAAACTATGTAAATTCATTACCTTTAAACTGGGCATCTGGTAATGAATCGTTTCGTACAAAACATAGCCATATTTTTTGCAGAGCATACGATTTTGTTTATGTTAACCTAGAAACGCACACATGTACAAATTGTGGAATGAAAAACGACAAGTAGTATTGTGCGAGTAGTGGTATTGAAATAAATATTAAAACCAAAACAAAAACAATAATAAAATACGATGAAGACTGCAGATGAGTTTTTAGAATCGATGTTTTATGTAAACAACGATTTGAAATATGAAAATTTGAAAGATGAGTCTCTGGACATTGATATGACTGCATGTTCGGTTATTCCGCTGGTTCCGTCGTCAACGTTGTTCGATTGTATGAATTTAAATGAGTCCACAACCGACTATGAAAGTAATGAATTGCAACCATTCAGAAGTGACACATTTATTGCTCCAACGGTTCCAGTGACCACACTCAACAGTGAGTCAAAAAGGAACAAACGCAAATTGTCTCTACCGAAACGGTCGGACAGTCATTTAGAGGCCGATCTAGGTATGCATTTGATAACATTTTAAAAAACAATAGTTAATTTTATTTTAATTTAGCATTTTCAAAAAAAGGCGAATTTTATCCAAATTTGTTCCTTAATTCTTCATTAACCCAACCATTACCAGATGCAAATCTTGAAAAAGAACCAATCACAGGTAAGATAGTACCCAATAATGATTCCTAGCAAAATGTAGACTTACAAGTCTTGTTACAACAGATTCTCTAAAATCCGATGAGCCGCCTCCAAAACCTCGAATAATGTATTTGTGTCATAATTGCCAGAAATGCTTTGCTGTCCGCCAGGAATTCGAGCGACACTACAGAAGTTCGTACAACACCGACCCGATATACACATGCCAAATATGCAACAAACAAATGGAGAATATGCGCTCGTTTCGTGGTCATTACTATCGCCACTCCACAGCAACAAAGTATGCATGCCAGAGTTGTACTAAAATGTTTATCAATCAGACTCTTTTAACGCAACATGAGTTACGACACAAAATCAATGTACGGCACAAGTGTAACGATTGTGATCAAAGTTTTGAGAACTCAAACGATTACAAAAAACATCGACGTGAACACAGAACAGGTGTCACAAAGGAAACGGCAAAGTGGAAATGTCCGGATTGCGGTAAAATGTAAGTATTGTATTTTTGCGATTTGGTCCATGTAATTTTCATTTTTTTTTAAATTAATAGGCTTATGAACCGTGCCAGTATGTCGATGCATGCAAAGATTCATAATAATGATCGTCAGCATGAGTGTAACGTTTGCCAGATGAAATTTGTTCAAAAGATAAACCTTATCAACCATTCAAAACGTCACACTGGAGAAAAACCTTACAAGTGTCTGGAATGCGACAAAGAGTAGGTTTCTCCATTTAAAGTAGCTAAAAATGTAAAACTAAAAATATATAATTTCAATTTTAGGTTTGTTGGAAAAAATCAATTGTACCGGCATAATAGCCTACATCAGAACGTGAGAGCTTTCAAGTGCGAAACATGCGGAAAGATGTACAAGTCGGACCGTGACCTTAAGTTACATATATTGATCCACTTAGAGCAAAGACCTCATCCTTGTTCGCATTGTGAGAAAACATTCTTGAGTAGTTCTAAGCTAAAACAACACTACAACATTCATACTGGAAATAGGCCTTACAAGTGCAAGTACTGTGCGAAAGACTTTACAAATTTTCCCAACTGGATGAAACACGTGCGACGACTACATAAAGTTGATCACAAGACTGGTGAAAAATTGCCAGACGTTAAATCCGCGGATGGCATGAATGTGTCAACAGGTAAACGGAATAAGACCGCTAAAGTTATTAAAACTAACAAAACAACCAAAGAAATGAAATCCATTGAATCAGAACCTAAGTTTGTTCATGAGCATGAATTATTGACCAAACAAAAGCAATTGGAGAACGAAGAGCAAAATGTCTCACGTATTCTGTCTCTGAGCGATGATACACTTCCGCTGAACACGTCCGATGATCTCGATCGGGCTAAATCTATTCTCATGCAGCAAGCCCTTGACATGGAAGACAATAATGACACATTTGAACCAAGTAAGGAAAAGCTCGAGATGTTTAGTCCTTCGTTTGACCTTTCGTCATTTTTCTTGACATCACAGTGTGGTTCCAATGAGCTGTCTAGGAGTATGCCACTTCCGCCCATAACAACCATGAAAAACAAACGGAACTTTATCGATCACACATCCGCAAACATCCTTTTTCCTACAAACGTTTTATAGATGCACTTTCACATTCCAAATATTCTAAACATACACACATGATTTGTTATGTATAGTTTTAAGTTGCTATTTTAGCTATTAGTTTTAATTCCTTATTATTAAATAACAATTGATTGTATAAAATAATAATAATTATGTATTGTTTTATAATTTGTTCTTTTGTTTATTGTATAGAATTTATAAAAAAATATTATAAATAGTATGTGATTACACATTTACAGGATGTATGAGATAACCAATGTATGGCAAGTCATACGATACGTAAATAAGACTGAGTTTTTTAAGCGATATTTTGATATTATAGTTTTTACGGTAAAAAGAAAGAATTTAAAATTAATTTTGCCTTTTTGTTTTATTTGATAACTATTATGAATACGAAATAAACATGTTTTTCATATCAGATACTAAATTTTCTCTGATTGTGTTGTTTGTCTTTTCTGGCACTATAAACCAAAAAAATAACAATTTCATCAGGCCTATTATGATGGCTGGTGAAATTGGAATGAAATTTATATTTTGGGTCGTGAGGACGTACACAAACACACTTCTAAAAAATTAAACCCTTCTGCCTAAATATTATCATCAGGTTTTTCTGTCATATAATTAAAAGGCATTAAAATTAGGTTACTCCATATAATTCAATATTGTCCACCAAATAATTCAAAATTGTGTTCACCTAAAAATACAAAAATGTTCTCCTAATTATATAAAAATGAGCACCTACCAAGTGTGCATCCTAACAAAAAGGGTGCGCTTAAATTTTAGCGCTTCGCGCATATTTATAATGAGAACAAAAGCTCTTATATCTTTCTTATCTTTCTGGTTGGTCATTTATGTTTTTTGAGCATGTTTTTTTCTCGGTGAGCACTGTTATTTTAAAGTTCAAATTATTTTATTTCAGGAGCGCATTCATTTTATTTTAAATACATTTTTTATTAGGAGAACATTTTTTTTGGAGAACGATTTATTTAATGCCCAATTAAAATAGGATCAATATAAATCGAACATTTAAATATATAATAGAGCACAATACCATGAACCCAGGTTTTTTTTACGTATTTACGTAATTTTACGTACAAATTACACACAATAACAAATAACCACAAAAAAAAATCAAATTACGACATCTAAAAAAATATATCATTGAAAAAATACACACTGAAAAATACAAATTACCACAGGAATAAATGAAATGCGCACTAGAAAAGATGGTTTGCGCACAGGAAATAACATTTCCTGTCATTTCCTTCATAACAATTTCTCTCTCTCTCTGTTGTTGTTTTGTAAAAAAATGCACTCATCACAAATAGTCATTGGCGCGTTTGCACGCGCTCCTAATTTTCGAGAAATAAATTATACCTGTGAACTCCCTTATTCCAAACCCTGTGCCCAAATCATCGGTTTCTAGTGTGCAAATCATTTATTTCTGTGTTTATTTTTAAATTTTTTGTATATCATTTTTTGTGCTATTTTTTATTATTTTGTGGTCAGAAATATGTGCTTATTTCTGATTTGTTTAAGTGTATTTTTTTTGCAAATTTTTCATTTAATTTGTATTTTATTTTCAATTAATAATTTTTCTAAAATGTTTTTATTTGTGTGCGCTAAATTGGGAGACCTTAAAATATGCAACACTGTGTTTCCACGTAATCTGCACGCAAACACAGCTCTCGTGCAGTTTACTTGCAAATTATGTGCAAAGTTTGCAGTTAAGCGTGAGGTGCAGTTTGAGTGCAAACTTTGCATGTAACCTGCACGCAAACACTGTGCAGTTCTCGTGCAAGGTCTGCACGCAAGCTGCACGTAGGGTTCAATGGCAGCTTGCGTGCAGTTTACGTGAACATTACGTGCAAAGTCTGCACTGTGTGCAGTTTGTGCCTGTGCGTGTTCGACAGTTTTCACGCATTTCTGCACGTAATGTGCACGTAACTGCCTCTACCCTGCGTGCAGTTTGGCGTCAGTTTGCTTGGAAATTATCGAAAAATGCTTGACGGGCATTATTTGGCCTAGCTTTTAAAGTCTAGACTGGCACTAGGACATATTCCACCTACATTTTAATTTGCTATTGCGTATTGATTGTCTTTATTCTAAAACCACGCAAAGACTCTTGGTCACAAAGTGACCTTTCGGTCACTAAAAACGAGGCGATTGATTGGATGATCTATATGCTTCAATGTGCACTGACTCAAATGGAGTCAGTTTACAGGCTAAAGTTGTTAAAGTCAAGGTATGATTCTTTCTTCCCTCATGCACCCCATGTAATTGAAGATTTACTCCATAATTTGATCAGCCTTATAGATACATAGACTAGAGACAACTATACAATTGGCTTTGCCATAATTATATAGCAATAATCCTTATATACTCGTATAATGTATCAGATAAAAATGAAAATTTAATAATTAACAATCTGCAACAATCACAATAAATATTGTAGAAAAATTGTGCATTAAAAACCAATATTCGTCTAAACCAACATTAGTTATTTTTTCCATAAAAATATATATATATAACAGTAGTAAAAACTTGAAACTGTATTCATTGAAGAACTCCAATTATTGACACCAGAAGTAAAATATCTGAAAGTATTATTGTATACAGACTTGGAGAATTAAACCAATTAGTCGCTCTGAAAGCATTTTGTCGGGTTTTTCCTCCCGGTTCCCAAAACGGTCATGCACTTATACCATCAAAATCGTTTTTCCCAGAGAGAGAGTTTGCTCTATTTATGTAGTCTGATTACATTAAAACGAGAGGAAAATCGAAAGTCACTTCACAATTTTGTAAACACTGACGGTTCGAGTATGGACGGATCCCGATAGCAGACCATTCTGGCTTCTTCAGAAACGAAATAGCTGATGAACTTGTTCGAAAAGGATCAGTTTTTTTTTGGAACGATCACTGACTTGTATAGGCATCGCCCTCAGTTCTTTAGGAAATAAAATATCCAAAATCGCATTAACGAACTTAATACTCTAAAATGGGAGACACTTTCTAGTGATGCGTAGTTCAACTTATCTAGTACTCATATTGATTCTGACATTGTGTCCGCGGCGGTCGGAAGGACAAGTTGGCTGCGATGCCTGTATTAGCATTACAGGCAAGCAGGCATTACAGGCTTAGCTATTTTTGGGATAAAAGTTGTTTTACAAATAGAAAATATATAATAGATTAAAAAAATTATAGATTATAAAAAAGTCTCACTTTTATTTTAAGTCATTGGTAGAAGAGATGGATGTAGACCAGATCCTCATAGCTAATATATGATGTCAGTTTGTTACGGAGAGAGAAGGGCTTGATATGTCCTTTATACATCAATGTGTATTCCAGAGCAGTTCTTACAATTTAATGAAAGTTATATGATCCGCCGATCGGTAACTTCCGCAGTATAATGTTTATCCTATTTATATGGTCAAGGGGAGGCAATGAATGTGCGGTTTAATGTTTTATTGTAATGGTAATACCAAGGGCTGGGTGTTCTTTTAAAAAAAAATAAAAGATAAAAAGATAAAGATATCCCAGAGAAATTTGTTCCCATTGATTTAAGCTGCCTAAAGTATCTTTAACTATAAGTTCGAATCACAAACAAACATACTAAAAGTCATTGATTCTGAAACCTTATTCACAAAATATTATTATATACAAGCGTAGCTGCTAATAGACATAAAATCCCGCGCGTCAGTCAGCCAATCCGTCTTCTAGTATCAGGGACCAAATTAGGCCGAAGCAAAAATATGTTATAGCATTTTATTGTTATGAATATGCAGTATAAAAATTTGACAAAACAATTCAGGATTCAGCAATTTTTATAAAAACTATACTTTTTTTTGCAAAATATGCAAAAAATTGTATAATTTTTTTTTTCCAGTAGAGGGATTCTAACAAATTATCGATATATATATATGAAACACGCCCACGCCAAAATATGTATGAGTTTTTTTTAAATCACAAGCCATAAATGTCCCTTTAGCCTACTATTTGTATGAAGGATTTGTTAAAATTATGTATATCATTCAACATAAAAATGTTGACACATAGCATGCTGTATTGCTTGGGATTTTAAATATCTTATACCATTTTTTACCGTGGGCGTGTTTCACATCGTTAATTTGTAAGATTATTTAAAAAAATCATTTTCTTTGTATATTGTTTATATTATTTGTTCAATCGTTTGTTTAATGTTGTATTTTTTATTATTTAATGTATTTTTCATGGATTTGTACTTAAAAAATACTTACCAATGTTAAACAGTTTTCTGTGTTGCAGACCTCATAAGACATAACGTAAAATGGTTTTTGATTGAAATATCCCTGAGAAATGGCTGCCGTTTAAATTAAAATAAATTAAAAATTATTTAATCGCCGTATTTAAATATTTTAAAGCTTGTTTGTAAGGTATTAAAAAGATCTTTAAAAAAATATACTTAAATTCGTTGTAGCTGCTTAGTAAAAATTAAAAAGCCTACAACAGCTAAGTTTATCCATTTTCCATGCATAATAATTTCAAAGATCATACCTTTATAAAATGTTTTTAATTAAATTCATACAACTTTCCGTTGAAAATAAATTTCATATTGTCAAAACTAAAATATAAAAAAATGAGACACAATGGAGGTGCCAAAACATGTACTAAAACTGAACAAAAATTGCTTAAAATAAAAAAAGTTAGCAAAAAAACAATATTACCTAAAATAAACATAAAAAGGTCAAATTTGCATAAAACTTATTTTTTGTGAAATTTGCTTTAAATAATGCACATTTTTGAATTATATTTGTTTTTATATTTTTTATTTTATCATTTAATTATTCTTTATTACAGTTATATTAAAAAAAAAATTTATATTTTATTGAATTAATTAATTTAATAATATTTATATATTAGAAATATTTTTCTTAATAAATATTCAGATGCATCTATATATGAGCTTTAAATGAGGCTTAAACCTACTTTACTCGCCTTTAAAATCTCAACTCCCCAGAAATATAAAAAATACACAATTTGTTGGTAATGCAAAGGTTAAAAGACAATTCAATCTTTATACAGTTTCTGTAACAAATATTATTGAGAATTATTAGCGCGTTCCGGATATCTTATCCAGTTCAGTTTTTCAACTTTGTCCATAACTATTTATTTAGTGCCTTTTCTTCTATATATATATATATATATATAATTTGCTCTCTGCTCTCCAAGCTGTAAGAGATAATAGTATACAGTGTCTTTTTGCATAAACACTAAACATATTTATATGTATATGCGCGATCGGTCGAAATACACCTATGTATATATTTATTAGGCTGGAGCGTGAATGTATGGTAAATTTTATTTTGAAGATGGCAAGGGTTGCAAAAGTTGTAAAAGGATACAAACATTACATATTATATTTTTTTTTAATTAAAAAAAAAAACAAATTAAAAAAATTCTAAGTCCCGAGCAAACGAGTAGTGATAAGTTTAAGCTGGATCAGATAAGTGGAAGAAGATCAAAAACGAGTCGAAAAATATATTGACGGTCATACCAAGTCAAGTTAAATGAAAATTTTTAACACGAGAGGTTTTTTTATATTTTGTTTTTTTATTATTTTGTCTTGTCCAAACCAGTCAATATGTGCCAAGTTTGTAATGGATCAGATAATTTGAAAATGTGTTTAAAAACTACAAAATATCGTACATCGTCTCGTGGTGAAGTCTGGGTGATCAACTAAGAGCTGTTATTACCACATTGTATGGTAAAATAAAAATAAAAAGTGGCGACTAAAGATGATCTGACAGAAACTTTTTTTAATAAAAGTTACGATCCAGCCTAGTATATATAATATATATTTATATATATATATATATAAACACAACACAAAAAGAGTGTGATAACTTTTTACGCTCGTTGTTTAAGTTTAGCGTTCGGCGCAAGTCAATAATAATCACTTGAGTCGATTCATCGCAGCTCGTAAGTCGTAACACCACACGCGCGTGCATTCTCAAAATCGAAACGCGGTCTTGTCTTTTGTCGGTCGTCAGCGTGTAAACGCGCGATAGCTGATTTAGTCGTTTGAGTCTTGTCTGCGAAACTGCAGTCGATTTTTTAAGCCTCCGCGCGTATTGTTGTGTGAGTGCGCGCCAAGTCAGTCCTATATATACTATATAAACGTCTGCGGAGCTTTATATATAGTTGTTATAAAAGTGTTATCGTTGTTATTATATATGTATATTGCATCTGTGCGATTCGTTCCGCGCGCCGTCTCGTCTGTTCATGATTGCTCATCGTCTTGAACGCACGCGCATGCGTTTACCGATCTATTGAACTACTTTATTTTCATTAAAGAAAAAGTGATCGTATAGCATTGTAAAAACGAGATTAGGAGTATCGATTTTCAAATAAGCGCAATGAAAACGAAAGTACTAAAACAACGGTCGTGTTACGAGTGTCTTGTGTAATCAATTGGTCCGCCTGTTTGTGTGTGTGTGTGTGTTTTTGAATAAATCGCAACATGTTGTGAGCGAAGAGCGCACAGCAGCCGCAAGTACAAAAAATAAATAAGATATTTCCAACGACCTTTCAAATTTAGTGAAATTTTCAAGGTATACCTCATTTTTGCGCGCTGTGCTTAAAGAGTGGTATTTTTTCCTGGGTTATCGCATACCGCTCTTATTTTGTGTCGCATTCACTCATACAGCATATAATTAAATTAACCAAGTGGTATTCTATATAGCATTTATGTGTCGTGCATCCTGTTTTAAAAATACGGCACCTATGGATTAAGACGATCGCTTGTTTAGTACACATACAAGAATCGAAATAAACTGCAGCAAATGGTTAGTTTTATTTATATTTTGAAATTTTTTAAATATAGAATCAAAGTTAATATTTAAAAATATTTTTTTTTAGTTTAATTAATAAATTACGTCTGAAACAGATTGTGTGGAGATGTTAAATCTGTTTTACGTACAAATTCAAACCAATCAACTGATTCATTTGGCGTAAATCACATAATCTATTTTTTCATTTAGTCAATTGTTTTTTACTTTATTTCTTCCACAATTTATGTTTGAATTATATAAATAAAATATTAAAAATATGTTTTGAATTCATAAAACTTATATTTACTGAGCACACTGTATTCCTGAAAAGAATTTCATTCATTGTATTGTACAATGCAGCATAATCTAAGGAATATGTATCGCTGACAGTGGCGAATCTCTTGAATTCCATTCAAGTACATCGTTTGTGGCTGATTAGTTTTGAATTGATATTATAAAAGTTGAACGAGATGCAATAAAGCGTATAAGCTTGATATATGAATATGACTAAAAATTAAGTCTGTTTTCAATTGTAATATTTTGCATGGACAGATATTTGAAAATAATATATAAATTAATACAGAAACTTACCTTTCTCTTTCTAATTATGTCAATAGCAAAATTGTTGCACAATTTCCTAACCTTCCGTATTTGTATAGAGTGTACTCATTCTAAGTATATAAACAAATCCAGAAAACTCAACACTAAATCGCAATATGTATACAAAAGTTGTTGTTGATCTAATGCAATAGACAAATACATAAATATACTATATATAGTTTGTCTATAAATTATAAATACAATACCTGCGCAAATTGCTTAGTGAAATGTTTAGTCAATTACAACATACAATTTTTAATCTAGTGCAATATCAAAAGTAATGCACACAAACATAATATTATAATGGATACACATGAGGTTGTGCTGTATCATGTGTTTGCTGTAAAGGTGTTTATAATATAAAATAGTGTACAAACAAATTACAAATTAGAAACAAAAAACCAAGCGCGTGTATTATATTAGTATATGTGTACCATTTTTTTCTAAGAACGAGAGAGTGTTGCATCAGTGTGCTAATATTTATTGTTTATATTATATGTATATATATATTTATATATTATAGTCACTTATAGGAAGTGTACATTTTTTGTTTCCTCGTTATATTCTAGAAATACTTGTCTATGCAGTATTTGTTTCAAAAAGAGTCATACATTTTGTGTTTTTATCTATGCTTCTAATTTTCTAATTTCTTTATATATCTTGCTTGATTTAAACAAATTCCATAACAAAGGTACACTAACACAACTAAATGTCAAGATAAAAGCATTTATTTTCTTATAAAGTATATATTCTATGTGATCCGATCTGTTTACCTTTTTTGATGTCTCACCAAAAAAGTATTTTTTCCACTAAATAATTTAAAATCGCACTTCAAAAAAATATTTATCTCTATAAAAAATATATCCTTATAATATAAAAATGTGTACAAACAAACCATTAAAATTATTTTCAGAGAATTACGCATTTTTTTTACAAAAAATGTGGCAGATTATATTTTCTGATGTTTCATTTATTCATTATTATTATTATTATTATTATTATTATTATTATTATTATTATTATTATTATTATTATTATTATT
>JAAAKO020049841.1:0-11234 GCA_010015015.2 Bolitophila cinerea
ATAGAAAATCTTTGGGATGAATTGGACACAAGGATCAGAAAACACAAAATTTCTAATAAAACGGATTTGAAGAACATGTTAAAAGCAGAATGGAGCAAAAATGGAAGAAAATATACAAATAATCTTGTTAGAACGATGCAGAAACGTCTAAAATTAGTAATAGAAAGTAATGGTAATTCTACCAAATATTAGGCTTATTTTAATTTAAAAGTATAACAAAATAAAAAAAATGTTCGAATATTAAAGTGAGGTGTTTTTTTAAAAGAGTTTTGATTTTGTCCGTTTTACAATTATTTTGATTTACCATTTGTTTAAGTTATTCTTCCAGATATATTTGTGCCCGCACACTTGATCAATCGTTTCATACGTCTCATTCCAAACAATTTTTGTGTTCAAATTCAAATAACAACAAAACACAATTGACAGCTCAATCAATGCCAATTATAGATTTAAAAATATAAATATCCTATAGGTACAATTCTATCGCAAATGGCAATCTATTATCGTGCCAAAACAACAAAATGCAAATTCTTATTCGGCATTGCGTTTAGTATTGACTTCAGCATTTGGCACCATTCTAGTAATTTGGCATCCAAGTGAAGAAAACCGCCCTAAGTTGGCCAAAATTCTATTTTAAAAAGTCACTATAAAAAAAAAATTAATATTAGGTACGTCATTTTAAAGTTGAATACTAAATGAACATGAAACTATATATATCGCTTTATGATAAAATTGTTTTTGTTATGTTTTCCCAAGGAGTCCCGCGATATTTTTTCATTAAAGCTTCAATTGGGATATTAAAACATGTTTCTACGTCTTTAATTAAAATACATTTTTTTTAAAAATCTATTTTATTCATATACTTATACTTCATTCATATTTGCAAATGTTAAAAAAGGGGGCGAATAACCATGATGTTAAAAATCAATAAAATGAAATAAAAATAAAATTAAAAAACTCTTTATATATTTTCACAAAATGTTTTAATTTTTTTATTTTAAAGTTTTTTTATAATATTTTATATCTATATCTTTTACTAATGATGTTACTTTAAATTAATTAAATAAGAGTGTATGGTTGAATGAGCAAATCATAAAAATAAAAAATACAAAAAAATATTTTTAAAAAAATATATTACTTAATGAGTTTTACCTTTGAACCGACAATATAGTCGTAAATATATTCACTCAAATCGAGAAATGATTACACCTGCATGAGACAGAGAGACGACGAACGCTCTTGAAGAGTGCTCTTGTACATAAAAACGCTATACTTTTACTCTCAAATGCACGCGGCAGCATATTGAAAAATGTAAATACTGATTGTCATTGTATGTGTTTGTACGTACTGTTAGACGTGTAAGTGTGTAGGTGTGTAGCTGTAGGTATCACGTGCAACTGAATTTGTGTAAAAAATAGATGTGTATGGTATTTGTGTATGGTATATATGTGTAATGTGTATATCCGTACATGAAATTAGGTATATATACAAATATACACAATACACGTGCATACAAACACTTTATATTGTGTACACAAAAGTAACGCTGTTTGTATAAATTAGAGGGTATATATACTCACTTGCATTTACATTAATATTATTATTATTTTATTTTAATACACCTGTACTGTATGTCAGTGCAACGATTACCTGTGAACCATTAGTTGAATTTAATTATGGTCAATTGTTTCAAGGCGTGCGAATGATAACAGGTAATAACGACAGGTTTAATTACTATAGTGAAATTGTGTCAGTGTTTTTGGGTGATATGCGCTGTGCGCGCTATATTTGCACGTATCTATATAGTACATAGTTGAATAGTTGTTTATATGTTGCTTTTCAATATTAGAATGTTGCAATACAAATAAAAGAACATACGCACGCATATTTATTAGTTTTGAAATATTTTATAATTTAGATAAATTTGCAGTTTTCAATCATTTCGACATGTGTTCTTATAAAAATTGTGTTTCAATAGTTATCTCATTCAAGAGATTAGGAATCTTGTACGTTACCTTTTTCTGCGACTAAAATGATATAGAACTTTAAAGAAACTAGATAAGAGCGCTTGCAGATCCATAGGGAGAGAAGGCATTAGATACAATCTTTGGGATGATTTTCTTGTTTTGATAAAATGAGCGACATTTTCTAGATGTTGTTTTATTTTTTGCACAGGTAAAAAAAAATCTTGCTTAAAATGTAAAAGTGTGCTTTTATGTAAAACATTTTGGAAACATATTGTTACCGTAATAACTGTATATTGTCACAATTGCTGTTACATATATAATAATTTTTTTAATGTTGTTGCGCACATTTCAAATTTGACACTTTTCGTTTTATTGGCTTTGGAACAAAGAGGTTTTTGGTAACATATGCGCCTCCCACACATCTGTTTTTTTCCCAATTTTTTTATATAATCTTCTTTTACACAAATTCTCACTTTTTGAAGAATATATCATTTTATATTTTTTTATAGATTTTTTGATGACTTTTTTTTAATTTCTTCAGATTTTTTGTTGCATGAAAATTTATCTAATTTCTATGACGCACAAAAGAGGCCAAAAATAAAAAAATAAACGCTGTGTTTGGGGCTATAACTGATACAGTACGGAATAGGGTACAACGAGTTGCAGTTTTCAAAAACCCTGAAAATAAAAATACCGGAATCAAAACACCGGAAATCGTAATCCTCGAAATCAAAATACCGGAATAAAAACTCCGGAAATGTCAAAGTCCCGGAATTAAGCAAATCCCGAAAATAAAAAACTCTTTAATTTCTTTTCTTTTTTCGACTTGTTACCGATGACAATGCATTCTAATACCTTTTCCCCTACCTCTCATTAGGGGGTGACCAAACATGGTCAAAACCATTAATTGGGCAAATGGGGTAAAAATTTATATTAAGCATTTTTTTTAAATATATATATCTGCTTCTTTACATTAAACCCTTTGCTGACCAAAAAAAGTTAGGAGTGGTCAAAGCTAGTTACATATAGCAAGAAAAAGGAGTTGATAATTTATATAAAAAACATTGATTTTTAGGGTTGAATAATTTAAATGAACATAGTTTAATTATTATTATTTATTTACATTTCTTTATTTATTAAATGAACTGCTTATGTTTCTTTAAATTTTTCTCTTTAAATGTACTCTTTTAGTTTATTTACATTTTTTTACTGTTAGGTCCTAGTCGTGGTTCTGGTTAACGACAAATAAAATATTTTTTTATTTTATTTTTTTAAAGCTTTTTTGGGATTTTGTCATTTCCGAGATTTTGATTCCGGGATTTTGTATTCAGGGATTTTGATTGCCGGGGTTTTTGTTATTTCCGGGATTTTGTCATTTCCGGGATTTACATTTCCGGTATTTCGTACCCAACCCGTTTCAGATACGTAAAACTTTTAACATTACTCTCTTTCCTTTTAGTTCAGAGCTAAATTATATTATATAAAAAGCTACTTCCTTCTTGCTCCATGTAATGTAATTTAATTTAAGGAGAATTATACATATAGCTTAAAAAAACGTTTATTAAGAAAAAATGTGCGTGATAATCCGTGCCAAATGTAATATTTTGTTATTCCTTAAGATTTATTATGAATACATATATTATATAATTGGTTTTACTCAGCTATCATTGTAAAAAATGAAAACTCATATACTCGATATGGTGAATGTAA
The DNA here is from genome assembly GCA_010015015.2 of Bolitophila cinerea. Lineage (NCBI taxonomy): Eukaryota > Metazoa > Arthropoda > Insecta > Diptera > Mycetophilidae > Bolitophila > Bolitophila cinerea. The sequence goes on from JAAAKO020049841.1 coordinate 3,678, forward strand.
ATCTTATATTAAAATAGTTGTACTAAAGTGGTAAAACTTGTTCTCATTGTTAAAAGAACATGCTTAAAATTCCTTTTGTGTCTCACTTGAATCTTTAATATCTTCTGGGATATAGGTTCAGTGAAAGCCTCTACGTCTCACCACATTCAACATATTGAGCTAGTGTAAACAAAATAAAACTCAACATAAATATTTTAAAAAAATATATAAAAACACCATAAAAATCGAATTTTATGTGCTCGTCCCATATAATTAAATGTATGTAATTTTGGGCCTGTTTTATGAACGCTGCTTTGCTATCAAGACCAGCAAAACTACATGTATTACAACAACAACGTTGCTCGATGTAATCATCAGGCTCACATTTTTAGCATACTACTGCCCTAGCTTTTTATCGTGATCAGTATCGCGAGCATTCATAAAACAGGCCTATTATATCGATATGGTAATATCCGTCGACGCTACATTTGTTTTTCAACAGTTTTAAACAATTTACTGTAAAAAAGCTATTAATACCAATTCCTAGTGGTTATATAATATAAATAAACACATGTTATGAAAATTTTACGAAATTGACGGATCTGGGGGGATACTAATAGTCTATCAATAAAGTCATCATTTCAAAAAATCTAAATCTAAATTATACCAAAAATAAAAAAAAACAACAAAATTAAAGCAAACAAATGTAAATCAATATTATCAATAAATTAATTCTTGATAAGTTTTAGTCATTTTGTTCTATATTTTAAATATATAATGAGGCACATATAAACAGTTATATGGCGATGTGTTCCACAAAAATAAACTATAAATATTTCGGTTGGAAATATAAATACATATATTTTTGTTATTCTATATTATTTATTTTCACCCTGTATATAATATTTTTATTTTCATTTGATTCATGGAAAAGTACTAGTACAATTATTTGTGGCCTATATGTATATTAAGCTATTACCCCAAATTACCGAAGCAAAGTTAATGACCTAATTTAATAAAGAAATAACCCACATAACGTTAACAGCCGACATATATATATATATATATTCTTCAAGCTAAGAATAAGAATTGCTCTTGAAGACGTAAACATATACAGAAAACAAATAGCGCCAATAAGAAATGAATCAGAACGTGCGAAAATTACAGCTGAATCTTTGTGATAAATAATTGTAATCGGTGTATTTTTATTGAAGAAAATAGTTATTTAAGGGCGTTCATATAGTGATATCGTTTTTTATTTAAAAATACGAATGTTTATAGTTTCCATAATGCCTAATCAAAATAGGTTTGTTTCTGTCACAAAGACAAAATATCCCAACTATTCCCGTCGAGTTCTTTCGGATCTACTTTATTATATTTACCAAATCGGATATAGGGTGTCCCGAAAGTTGACGTTGGATGGCAAATGTGCCAACTCATAACTGACCAGAATATCAAATTAATTAAATTCGTATAAAAATCGTTAGTTTTATAGATATTATATGTTTCGCCCGAAACAAGAATACACATTCAAAAATTAACAACACAACCCTCTTTTTGGAGATGTAAGTAGGGGTTAAGAGTAAAAATCACCTCTTTCAAATAATGATTTATGTCGGGAGTATGTTTAAGAAGAGGAAATTCCAAAGACTACAAACTATATTAGAGAAAACAAACAAAAAAACAAGTAAAAGGATAATTAAAACTAGGCTTACAATTTAGCATTCGCTAAAAAATACAATTTTGTCCTATAAAATATTGAAAATCGTGCTCTTATTTAAAAATTATATACTCTTAAATATTCAAAGAGTTCCACTAAAAAATAAACATTTGTACGCTTAAAAAAACGAAACTCAAAACGAGCTCAAATATTTAATGAATGTGCTCTGTGATAATGTAGGTAACAGACACAAAAAAAAACAAATAAAATAGAAAATACTTTATTTTAAAATTCTTTTTATTTCTTTCAAAATATTTTAAAATAGTTGATGTTGAAAATAGAAGAAATTATTTTATTTAAAAATACTGTTTGAAAAAATCCACTATTTGACAAATAGTTTATCTTCAAGATAGTTTATTTGAAAAATATTTTATCTTTAAAATCGAATAGTATCTTCAAGATATTTTATTTTGAGAATCGAATAGTGTATCTTAAGAATCGAATAGTCTATTTAAAGATTAGTATCTTTAAGATAGTTTATTTAACGAATATTGTATCTTAAAAATCGAATAGTATCTTCAAGATAGTTTGACTTGTAAATCGAATAGTTTATCTGACGAAAAGTTTATCTAGTTTTTTTAGTTTTCTAGAAATGTAAGACCCAAACGAGTGCAAAATAAATTGAATAAAAAAGAGCACATAGTAAAACACTATCCTGAGGACGAACCTTTTCTAAAAATATATGACTTTCTCCCTGAATATTCGTGTACTGTGTATTTATTTTGGTATATGTGTTTTCATGTATTTTTGTCACTCTTGTTTTGGCAGCTAGGTTAAGCGGACGTGTTTTTGAGCGTTCAACCCAATGTCTTTGTCTTTTTATGTGTTTTCTTTGTAAACCTTTATTTTTGATAACTTGCGTGAACCCGGCCCAATCCGCTGAGTCGGAGCCACGGCAAGTGGGAACTGGCGCCGCACCCGTCAGGTGCAAAGCCTCAACTCCGCAAGTCTGGTAGGTAATGCAAACCTTCGCAATTAAAAACATTTTATGACAGACTCAAGTATTGGCACAACAATCTTTGGAAGGTATTTGTATGTATTTGTATATATTATATCAAACACATTGTTTTCTGCATTACCTAGATCACATTCATTCGTTTTGAATTATTGAGCGGATAAAATTGAATTTATTAGAGGGTCATTTTCAATAATTCAGCTTACATTTTTTTATTTATAAGAGCATAACATTTTTTTTTACTAGAGCACATCAATTTTTGCTAGAGTACATTTTTATAAATATACATTCTTTTTTTTTAAACGGTAGCATAATTTTAAATCAAAGTAGAATATTAAGAAAGGAGTAGAGTATCAATATGGCTATAACAGGAGAGTTTCTCTATAGTTTGCCGTCTTTAGAATTTCTCTCCTTTGTACTCTAAAAAATCATTTAACACAGTTTTTTTACTTTATCCACATCCTCCTCCTAAAGGTAGATTGCGGGAAAAAACAAATTTATAATTTGTAATAATGGAAATCTACATTACTATAAAAAGTTTTTGTGAGGGGCACTAAAGTAAACTTTAGCCTAAAATCAACGTTTTCCCAATTTTTTTATTAGGAAGGAATAGGTAAAATGTTAATAATGCATTTTTGCATACTTAAAAGAAACGATTATTCCCTTTTATATTTTATATAGTTTTTTTTTAAATAAAAAAAACAATAAACAACTAATCTCAATTATATATTGTATTAGGTTAGTTTTTATATTCTGGTGGTTATGAGTTAGCCTAACAGCCCTCGAAGTGATGACGTCGACTTACGTGGCACTCTCTATTCTATTCTATACTCGTATACTATACAAAATATATACAGTTAAACATAAAATATGCACAAGCACATCTCCTTAATTATTAAGATATACCTCGTAGTTCTGGTAATTCAAAGTGGCCGCATTCCGTGTACGCTTCAACTTTCTGCCCAGCGAATCCAGAAGCAGTCCACCGGTACTCATTCGAAATGTTGGAGTGGGTGTCTCAGCGTCTGCGTCGTCGGCGTCGTCGCTCTGCGCGAGTAAAACGTACGCTGGTTTAATGGATGCTTTCTCACGGGAGAACCAAGTTTTCATGATAAACAAAACACATTAGATCGCATAAGCCACAGAGTAAGATGCTCTCGCTCTCCAATTGCTAAAGCATCTACTTAACATAAACATATAGTAAATACATTGTGTATACTGTATACTATAAACTTTATTATATATGTATATATATTTGCGTGTTATTTAACGTAACTAAGATTTTGCGAATTATATACTTATTGATGATGCATATAGTATGTACACAATATATAATACGTAAAATGGTAAACATATATATAATCACATTCAACAAGTCGTTTTTTTTTTCAAATACATATATAACAATATAGTAAATGCACTTTGTTATGTGCAAGTGCAACCAATATTATTATTGTACACGAGTTCAATTGTATTTTTTTTTCTCTATTATTGCTATTATGTTAACTTTGATAAAATCATAAAAACTCTTTTCAAACCATCAAAACAAGCTCATTTCTTCAAAATTGTTTCTTATAAAATGATCAAATATTAAGTTTTAGAAAATACAATTAATTATAAGTGAGCTATTGCATATTTGCATTTAAACGGTTGCACAATCACTTTAGTAATTAAATACATTCTCAAATGAGATATATTTGAAATTTAAGGAATTCTCATGTTTTACAGCACACACACGAACTAATATTAATACACACAGTCACATATTATGCTCATCAATATAAATATATTCTCAAAAATCACATTATTTAGTAGAAAACCGCGATTGAGATGGTCTTAAGAGGCTGTGCGCGCCAAAGTGAGAGTTTAGAGACATTCGCGTGTATCAACGAAAAGACGATGAATTCAACTGACATACGGTGGAGCTCGTGGGGACAGTGGCAGCGCGCATCGGATGAAATCAGTAAAGCAATATTTGCGAACACAGCCGAGAAGCGAGAAATATGGTTGCTATAGCGTGGGGCTACACCAACACTCACACACGCACACACATTATCAATTGATGACACCAATTTGCCTCGTACATCGTACAGATTGTGATCTTTCATAAAATGCGGTGTATCGTATATGAAAAACAAACACTTATACACACAAACATAGATCCGCATATATATTACATTCTCATTCACACAAATATGTGTACAATATAGCATTTAGCGTGGTTTAATCGTCTGTATTTTGTACTGTTTACTTAAGTACTATACACTGTATATATATATAGTATAATATTATAGTATGTAATATATATACTTTTGCATAAGTATTTGCGTCAAGCTAAGATTTCTGTTTAATGTTGTACTTTTACTTTTGCATGCATCATTCTGGAATTTTATGCTCTGCGTAGTTTTAAACATTGTGTCAGTTGTACACAGGGTGTTAAAAATACATTGTATTATAGTTTTATTGTTGGTAGGGTTTTTAGGCATTTGGAAAACCGGGATTGTTCCTGATCTGAACGGTGTCCCAAAGAAGGTTTTCGGAACAAAGAATTATCCCGGTTTCAAACATGTTCACTTTGTTTTAAATAGTAAATACAAAAACAATTAAAATCAAAAAAAAAAATCTTTAATCTGTTGATGGTTTTTTTGTGGCTCCTCAATTTGCAAATAAGTTAAAAATAAATCTTGCCTTTTAAAAAAAAAATTGACCAAAATTTAAAAAAAATTGTGCCTATGTAAAAATGATTTTTACCATAAGTAAATTATTTTTATCAAGAAAATATAATTTTTAACCTAATTTAATAAATTAATTTGAAATATGCCTTGATTATAATAATATAAATAAAATCAGTTTTAAATTATTTTCAGTTAAATGGGTACGAATAGGGAATGCAATCCCGGGAATATAAACAGGAACCGAAAATCGGTATATATAAAAGTATTCCCGAGAAAACCTGGAACACCAATTTGAATTCCCGGGAATTCTCATTTTATTCATTGGACACGTTTAACTATACTGATTAGTATACATTTTTTAATTTATTTTTTAATAATAATAATAATAAAAAAGAGGGAAAATCCGGACTTGATTTTGGTATAAAAATAAGGACTCAAATGAAAACTACTGAGTCTTTTAGTATTCATATACGAACACACGGCGGCATGAAGAAGAAGAGAGAAAATAGATTATGGGAGATTTTAATAAGGTATATTTTGCCTGTCACCGTCAAAGTGGGTGAGGGGTATCCTCTTAAGTTTAAACCTTAAAGTGTAGACGAGGCAACGGCTTAAAAAAAATTGGGGATTTTTTTTATAGTTTGCCTATTTTGAAATTTACTACCCTTAAACACTCACCCTAAAATATTTTTTTAAGGGGCGACGCGATATGTAATACCTGTTAGTTTTTAAAAATGGAGGGGAATCAACATCCAATTTGAAATAGTCACAATAATCCATAACTGTTTTAGACCTCATTTTTGTTTTAGACCTCTAAATGAATATCGTTTTTCAAGAATGTCGCCTACAAGAAATATTAAAAATAAAATTTCAAACTGAAATAAATTAAATCAAGGTAAGATTTTAAAATCTTTTATATTGTCTTGATGTAAATAAATATTATAAAAATAACATAATTTCCATCGTTATTATAGCGATTAAACTGCAAGTACTTCAATTGTCCCGGATTTTCTTTGAAGACACCTGATATGTATATATTATCGCATATAATCTACAGAATTATTTTATTAAACAAGAGAGCAACTTCCGAGGCACAAAACTGATGTCTCATATTGTTACTTTAGGTTAGATTATGTTATGTTTTTGTATTGAACATCTTTTTAATCCACTTTGACGTATCAAAATATTAAACCACTTTTTATGTAAATAAGTAACACGTATTTTAAAAGTTGAAACGCAGATGTTTTTTTAAAATGTATTAAGAAGACACTATTTTAAGTTTTTATCATGTTCTTTATGACGGATTTTCACCTAGTGGCCAAGTGGTCAATAATATTAATAGTCCAAATGGTCAATAAGCTATTTTGTGGAAATTCAGCCCTTAAACATTTTTTTAGACAATACACTAACTGTCAAATGACCAACTCGCAAAATTATTGGCCACATGTTGGTTCTTTATTCCTAAATGGCAACCTCATTAACATTTGTATTCAAATGGCCATTGTTTCCAATGGCCATCAAATGGCCACCAAAATGTCTACTTGGCCACTAGGTGGAAATCCGGCATTACTAGGAGTTGTTTTATGATAAAATTTTGTGGTTTGAAGTAAGTTAATGTTAAAAAACGGGAAATGCGTTCAAATGGTAGCGACATGACGCGTACATTCTTAAATGTCATTGGGCTACTCACTGACGTAAAAAGCGTAAAAGCGTAAAAAGCGTACGTATAAACTCACCCTTTTATATTCCGCTTAAAAATAATATATTGACATTTTAATAATTATAAAGATAAGATATAAGAAATAAGTAAACATTTTATTCTAACTACGATAAATCATTATAAAAAACTAAATAAATTCATAATTTCTTGGACATCCTTTACCAAATATAGCTATTGTTTAAATGTAAAAGTATTATCGAGAAAAAAAAAAATATTATAATATCCACAATCGGCTGTATTTACGCTCACATTTTTTTAGGATTTAGACCTTTTAGATATTGTAAACCATTCCTATATAATTTTACGCTAAAATCAATAAATGCTTCAATTTTAGGAAACACATATGAATGTGTTTCCTAAAATTGAAATATTTGTTGATTTTAGCGTAAAATTATAGGTTAGGATTATATGCTAAAAAAATGTAAATGAAACCAGTTTTTTTTAGAGACAATCGTGTTTAAAAAGGTCCTAAAATGTCTAAAGGGTATAAAACGTAAATTATTTCGCT
>JAAAKO020049852.1:0-11234 GCA_010015015.2 Bolitophila cinerea
TTAAAATGTCTACGATATTAAAAATATTTACTTTTTTCTAGAATTTGAACGATATTTTCAAATATTACCGCTTTTTTATTTTTTTACGATATTTTAAAATAAATACGATATTCTCTAATATTTAGGATATTCTCGGATATTTAGGATATTTAGGATATTTTCTAATATTTAGGATATTCTCAAATATTTTCGTCATTTTAAAATATTTACGATATTCAAAAATATTTTCGATATTCTAGAATATTTACGATATTATAAAATATTTACGATATTCTAAAATAATTACGATATTTTAAAATATGTACGATAATTTAAGATATTTACATTTTAAAATGTTTACGACATTCTAGAATATTTAAGTTGTTTTAGAACATTTAAGATATTCAACATTTTTTAATAAAGGACAATAGGGGAGAAATGAATAAAAAATGTGCATAAAGAAAAAAAAACAAATGAAGTGGAGCTCTTTTATAAATAATAAAAAAAAATTTAAAAACATTAAACATTACAAAAACCCTAGAAAAAATAATTTGAAAAAAGCCAAAGATTTTAATTTGCGCTAATCATAAACGCTCCCTAAATAAATGCCCCTAAAAAGCGATATTCAATTATCCCGAATATATTGTTTTATATTTCATGTACGTTCGCATATTCCCATTCAAGAATCATAAATAACCATCAATTTAATCGTACACACACACACACACACGAGCAATGAGTCGTGCGCACACAAAGCCTATAATTTCCTGGAATATACTATTAAATCAAGGACATGACAATCCTTTTATTTGTAATCATTCTGTGTGCGGTTATTAGTCACTGGGTACATATAGATAACCCGTCCGCAAGCGCACACACACATATGTACGCACCTGCCTTATCATTCATCATTGCTTATTCACACCTTCATACCACCCTCCCCCTTCCATCCCCACTCCCAAACTCATCCATAAATTACAGAAACCGTATAAACCTGATTGATGTGCGCTCCTCGCACACGTGCAATCGTGTGTGTGTGTGTGTGCGTGCGTGGGCGTGTATTCAAATTATCACACCGTATGAAAATACCGAATATGATATTCAGTCTAATTATATCTGAGTGAATTTATTATATAGAAACCCTCCGGGGTAAATCCACCCCCTCTTTCCGTCCCGACTGGCGCGCTGCTATATTATGTGCGACAACCCCCGCTAATGCGGCGCTGGTGGCCGAGAGGGATAACCTAATAACCGTTCCGCGCCCAAACAAATCTGTGCCGCCGGAGCCTGGGCCAAGTCCTTGGCGCATCCACGGTAATTGCACACAATGCGGTAAGGGTATTAGAGAATTATTCCGGCACCGAGCTCAGCTGTTCAAACATGGAGGTTACACCAATTTTGGGCGGCCTGGCTGCAATCGCACTCCACAGACACACACACACACTCACCCGCGTGCGGGGGGGGAGATGAATAATGATAGCCGAAAGTAATATAAGTCCAGGGTGCAGGGAGCCCTCCGTACTTAGGCCTAGAAACACAGCCTATTATTGTTTGCCTGTGCGCATGTATGCGTGTGTATATCGAGATTGTGTGTTTGTGTGCATGCCTAAGGGCCATTTGTGGAGTCGACAAAGTTATGTAAATACACATACAATCCCCAACACCCACCCTTAGGCGCACAGAGCACTAAATCTTGCAATTATAGTCGGAAATGTCTATGCGCATATAATATTATGCGGTAAGCTTAAAGCGTTTCGTGTGTGTGTGTGTGTGTGTGTGTGTGTGTGTGTGTGTATATGTGCGTTCAGTGCGTCTGGCTGTGGGCTCCCAGACAAACGGTGTATTTGTGTACCGGTAAATTCCTCTTGTGAATTATTCAAAAGCATTTGCCAGGGATGGGGAGATTAATTTAATGGATGTGAAGAGGGAAAGATATAACAATAATTCATATTTTGCGCCTTGACGATAATTCTCTGGCGTATTTGCGTTTTGTTCTTCTTTAACTACCTAACCTTTTGTGGTTTCACTATATGCTTGTGTTGAGGGGATTTCTAAAGAGATCGAGTTATCACGGATGGAGTGGAAATTCTGATTCGGGAGATTCTAATAGTGCTCTGCCCATAGCGGTGAACGATTCAAACCTTATTGGTATTTTATTATCTTACAAATGTAATGTTGCCAATTTTTCGAAAATAACTCGATAATAGCTCGATTTTATATTTTTTTGTTTTGTAAAAAAAATATTTATTGCACATAATTTTGAGAAATATTCCAAGTCTCGAGTATGTTGCTTGTAAATAAACTCACTTGGGCTCTTCATAGGCTTTTGCGGAAATGTTCTTAAGACTCTCTCAAGTATCTTCACTGGACCGGGCTTCTGGCCGTATCCTCTTTTGGTTGTGCTAGTGGTAACCTCGCATGTCGGTGTAAACGGCCTATCCTGCGGCAGACTGTGTGTATAGTTTAATTAAATTTTGTGTATAAAATAAAATTATATGATTTTAACGTTTAAACGTATTTTTAATGACAATTTTTGGTAAAGATTCTCTAAAAAAAAAAATATATACGTTGATTCTAAAGTTTAAAAAAATAAATACTATAGTTTTTTTATATGTTCTAGTACCCCACTCACACTATGAAGAAATACAAAATGAGTCATTTTTTAAACAAATGCAAAATTTGTTATTTTTACAAATCAAAATTAGTTTGTTTCATACTTTATATATGAAATATATATTATATACAAAGATGGAGAGTATATGTAATAGAAATCTACATTTCTCAAATTTTGTATGTAATAGGCTTTCCCTTATATTTTTTTTCTAACTTCCTTTTTTTTAATTGCAAAAACATCTATTTATATTATTTGTATTGCGGAGATGGTGTTTGTATGTTATATAAAAAGAGAAAGTTAGAGGGAGACATAAAGAGAGAAGAGAGAGAAAGAGAAAGAGATTGAAAGAGAGAGTTTAAGAGAGAGGAATGAGAGTTAGAGAGTAAGAGAAAGGGAAAAATTAGAGATAAAGAAATATTGAAGTCTGCTGTTACTTCTACAAAAACTTCCAAACTTTTTATATATGTAAACAAAAATCAGGAAAAAATAAATAAAATAAGTATTGGGGAGTGAATGATGTATTAGTCAATAGCGTAAGAGAGAGAGAGAGAGATTAAGTATACGTGTTAAAGATGATGGCAAGTAAGAAATAGTGAGAGTGATATATAGTGTGTGAGAGAGATCAGTGTTTTGATGGAATAATAATTAAATTACTCGACCGATTGCTTCGATATTGATGTCGTTGGACAATTATAAGGATTTTTAAAAATATTTGTGATTCAAATAACATATAATGTATTTAGAGAGAGTTTTTGAAAGAGTGAAAGTGATTTTAAACCTCCCCTCATTTAAATATTAAAAAATCATTTCGCAATTGAAAAAAAATGTAAAGGCACACAAAACGAATATTTAAAAATATTTTTATATATATATGATTTTAAATTAACAATAAATTGTCAATTTTATAGAATTTAAGGAGTATAGATTCATTCCACGTGAAATCGCATATTGTTATATAAATAGCGGAACAATTATATTTGATGTCATTTATTTTTGTGATATAATAAAATAAAGAAATATTTAATATATATATAATGTAATAAAGTAATATATGCACGTTGCGAAATTTGTCTAATGACCATGTTAAAATATGCACAGGTACAGAGATAGAGATATATTTGAAAGTCAATATTACGTGACACCAGATCAACTGATTAAATATACGTATAATTATAATCAGTTCCGTTTAAAAGACACGGAATACGACATTTTTGGATACCTATATTTTTAAATACTCTGTTTAGTCTGTCTCTGCACCTGTATATATATATAGGATATGATTAACCGGTTATCAAAAAATAAGCATTGAGCACTTAATTTTATTAGAAATACCTATTTGTAAGCGGCTCAATGGTCTAGGGGTATGATTCTCGCTTTGGGTGCGAGAGGTCCCGGGTTCAAATCCCGGTTGAGCCCAGTTTTTTGTTTTTATATTTCTAGTAGGGTCAGGTGTAAACATCGAAACAGGCTAAATGTATTAATCAATTTTAATAACAAAATGTTAGAAATTTCGTTGAAAAACCTATTTATATTTGAGTTATTATCGAGATAACTTCGTGAAATCAATATTTAGTTGGAATATAGCTGGAAATCAGCTATTATTGAGATAAATTACAAGAAATTATGAAAAATTCAAAATGTACATATATTATATATTATAATAATTCAAAAATAGGTCAAATCTTACACTTCTGCTAGCGGAGCCAAAAAAGAGTAAAATACTAGTTTGCAAACTTTAAAATGTTTCTTTACCTTAAACACACTTTCCCCCTTTCATTTAAAAATAAGCTTTACTTTTCCATCTGCCCTTATTTTTTTTTTTTTTGCCTCAAATAATATAAAAATATCCTAGAAAATAAAATATTTTTTGAGGTATATTTTAAGCAGATAGGTAAAAAATACAATTAACTAATTATAAAATAGCTCAAATAAAATAATTTGTTTACTATATTTTTAAATCTATTGCAAATTGCTCTAAAATAATATTTCCATTTTTTTTAAATTGTATTTCGAATAATTTGAGAAATATTTCTAAACTCGAATAGATAGGTAAAATAAAAATACTAGGATATAAGAGTTTATAATTTTGTATAAATCTAGCTCGGGCTATTTTCTTAAAAAAAAACGAGTTTGTCGAGCTTTTTTGTATAAATTATTTCGTTTTTTTTTAAATTAACTAAAATAGGAAAAAAAAAATAAACTGAATATCTTGGATGATGTTTTTTTAGAGTAATATTATATGTAAGTAAGTTATTTAAAATTGAAATAAACAAATTATAACAAACTAAAAAGACTTATTAAACTGTTAGAAATATAAAACTAACTTAAAAAATTTTTTTTTTTAGGTTTATTTATATCTTATATAAGCTAAATTAAAATAATAACCATTTTCTAAAAAAAATTGTTTGTCTTTTAAAGTACTTGATAAATAAATTTGAAGTAGGGATGGCAATTGCATGGAAAAACATCGAATACGAATAATCGATTGTTTGAAAGTCCGATTATCGATGCATCGATTCATCGGCTAGAAAAACAATGATTCATCGATAATTTACACATTTAATTAAATTATTATATTTAAATCAAATTTAGTTGAGTTGTGAATTGCTAGTTGTGAGCGAATCAGTCGAATCGAATCGAGTAATTTTTCTTACACCTGCAAAAATTTGATTTTACAAATGTGAGATGATATTTTTATAGGCAAAGAGAAGGCACACGATTCGACTCAATTTACAAGTATTAAATTAACATTTCTTAAAAAATAAAATATAAAATTGTTATACCAAAGGAAAAAAAAACATCGCCAATAATAATCCAAAAAAAATCGATGCATCGTTTAATCGCAATTTTGTTTTAGATACGATTAATCGATGTTTTCTCAGCAATTAAATCGATTATTCGTTCCATTTTTTGACATCCCTAATTTAAAATGCAATGCACTAAAAGAAAACTGGATTTATTTTACAACTTCTGTGCCCTGATCGGTACATCCCATTGGTTAGCATTAAAAGAAAAATATTATCAGATCGAAATACTGACTGTCTGTTGTTTGAAGAGATTTAAAAAAAATGAATAATGATTTTCACGGAATTAAAAATTTAAATAATAAAAAAATAAGTTAATAAAATTATTTTATATTTTAATTATTGACATATATTATATATTTAAGAAAAAAGTTTGAGTAGATCGAGCTACCCGAGCCGGTTTTTTTTATTTGTCTCATAAGTTCAAGCTTATAGAAAAGGGCAGGCTTTGTGGAGGAAATTATTTAAAAATATTTCGAATTTAATATTTTTTAAATTGTTTGGGAATATTTTCAACAAAAACAAGAAAATTACTCGAATCTAATAATTTTGATAACAATTTTTTTTTAAATCAATTTCGAATAATTTTGAGAAATATTCCAAGACTCGAGCAGATAGTAAAAAAAATATTAGGTTGGATTGCTTAAAGCTAGGAATTTAGATTTGTCTGCTGTACAAATAGAATGAATATATTTTGTCTCTGGTAATATTTACACGAATCTCGGTTTCGTGCTTGGATAAGACAGAGAATGACTTTATGCTGGCATAAAATGTATATATAATACTATAAGTAAGTAACACGTATTGTATACTTTAGGAAAATGCATTAGAGTTACGTAACCGACAACGCATTAAATAAAAGCCACCATACCGATAACACACACACACATATACAAACACACATAAACACAAACACATTCAACGTAAGGTTCGGTTTATACCCCGATTAAATCTTCTCGTAAAAGCGCAACCGCACACACACAATGTCACGGTAGCAAAGCGCGGCGCCGGCGCCGACTCAGCTCCTGCTCTGTAATCTCATATATATATGTAAATTGCAAACAAACAGTACAATGTACCCCCCAGCCCCATGACTACAAGGGGTAGAAGACGCACAGTGTGACTTGCTAGCATAATATGTATATTATTATTGTTGACTCCACACATTGCTCGTTGTCGTTTCTATATGTTTGCCCCACATAAATCCCCATTGTTTCTTAGCCAGAGAGACGACGGGCTGCGACATCCGTACGCCCACCGTCATCCGCCTTTAAGTCCGCCGGCCGCCTCTTTACATTCCGTATAGTAAGATACACACACACACATTACACATTGACACTTGTCATGGGAAAAAGTGTTAGCAAAGTAGCGCGGAAATATGCTGGGTGTGCGTCGAGCCGTCTGCTCTGAATGTGTGTGTGCATATGTGTGTGAGTGTGTGTGTGTGTGTGCGGCTGAGTGGATTTTCCATGCATAAAATTTCGATCAGACCTTTATTCCGACACCCGCGCGTTTTCACGCAAGGGATATAATATCTTCGTTCAAGAGGTATGCGCATCCTCATCGGTGGTGAGGCAGGCATGCGTGAGTGGAACTCGTTGGTGTGATCTTTGAAATATACGACGTGTGGGATTGTGAGGACACTTTCACCATCACTTGTATGTAGTTGTAGGTATATATACATTAAAAAAAGAAACTCATATGACAGGCAGAATATAATGGATCACATTTTGCGGAACTTTTACTCATACGTGCGTAAACATTGCGTAATTTGAAATTTATCATTCTTTGAATTTATTTCATTAATAAATTATATTAAGTATAGCATTACTGAATTAAATTTAAATTATTTGGCGGCAGACTTCTACATTTTTTATAATAACAATCTCATCATGAAAATGCCAACGATTGCATGATAAATAACTTTGATTTAAGCTTTCAGATTCATTGTGCATAACTTGGTTTTCGAACTAGATACTATATTTACTCTTAACTGCCAAGGATAGCAATATGTTCTGCTGACATATACAAAATAATGGTACCGGTAGTATTTATTTTATATTTATACTTTGTAACTTGAACATAATGGGACCGGCCAAGTCTGATCGGAGCTTCTGAGCACGACCGATCCCGCTTTGCCTGGACTAGACACAGCGCTGAGCAGTGAACTAGGGCGGGTTCGTTGCGTGGATGGCGATCTTAACTTTGACAAAGAGAAACTATGAAATTGAAAACAATTAAACGTGTGTGACTGAACTTTAATGCACAAAAACCAGGGTCTACACTCTCTCAAAAATAAACACTCACTTACTCATTCACACTCTAATTAACTAACTAACTAAACAATATGTAATCTTAATTCTATAGCTCACACTATGTGTTCGTGCCCTAGGCAACAACTTCGACGCCTTACGTGCGGAAACACGTACATCGAGGTCTCGGGCTTTTAAGGCAAGCCGCTCGAAAATCAGGTTTTTCTATCTGGGTGGTGAAAACGTGAAGTTGGCCCCAAATTTATTTTTAGAATAACTTTTGAACCAAGGGTGGTCAATCAAAGTTTGAGGTTAAAAAATGGCAATCTAATGCCGCAAAAAAAACCTTTTTTTTCGATTTCGGGGGGCAAACGTGCAGTTGGCCCCCCAAATCTTATTTATTTTATATCATTTAAACCGATGGTGGTCAATCAAAGTTTTTGATGGTCATTTAAATTTTTTCGATTTGGGGGGGCAGGTACACCGAGCTCCTTTTATTCAGTTAAAGTAACCTTAAGCAAAATTTCGGAGATAGGATAACTTTCGAATGTTAAATAAATCCTATAATGTAATGTTTCTATGTTTCGATATATGTATATTCTGATCAAGAATCCGGCTCTCAATTTTTTGTAAGCAATGTTTCTATTTATTTTTGCCTAAATACAAATATGAAAAAGAAGATATAATAGCAGATTAAGCGATTACTTAAAAGTGTGAAAATCAATTTAGATTTCCATTTTTAAGTATCAGTGGGTAAAGTAGCCCAGTTTGTCAATTGGTATTCACAAAACTATTGATAAACGTTTGAATATTGAACAAACCTAGGGTTTTTTCAATGGTAAAATAGAGCGTTTTATCGATAGTAAATTTGGCATCAGGCAGTTAAAAAAATGTATAATGTCTATAGCGTTTTACGTTATATGATTTTAGTGTTCTTTTTTCGATTACCAAGTGGAAAACGATCGTTTTTATGAAAGTAAAAATTAGTTTTTTTATTTCTTTTTTGTATTTGAAATATTTTAGTAACTATCACTTAAAAAATATTTGATCTTAGCATATAAATTGAAAGTTGTGCAAGCACACATATCATATTATTAAAATAATTAAAATATAAAATGTTTGACATAATATTAAATTAAAAAAAATGTTTTTAATTGTTTTATAGAATTCTTAATTATATTTTCTGTTTGTCTAACAAAAATACTTTTTAGAAAACAATCTTTTTGAGCTTATAAATACGCCACGGTGATTAAAAATACTAGTTGGTATATTTTTAATTTCAATCACTAATAAAATCGATTTTAAAATTTTCATCAATTATTAAATATTAAAGAACATCATTAATATGTAAGAATATCAGTTTTTGATTTTTTCGTGATGAGATAAATCTTTAATGACTTTAAAATAAATAATATAATCACGATTATGTATGGGTTTGGTTAATCTTTTGCGAACAGTCATAATTCTAATGTCTCCTTGCCAGGTACAACAAAGTGATATTTTTTACTAATATAGGATTTTAATATGTTGATACGAAATACAAAATGATAAAATGCTGATTTAATTGATGGTTACTCTTATATTTTAAACGAACCTGTATGAAAAAATATTCATTTCAGCGATAATATTATTAAAGGAATTAATTTAAAACTAATAACATTTCTGAATGCATAACATTTAATTTTCCTAACTAAAAGTCCAAAAACAGGTTATTTCAAACTAAATGTAGCTTAAAGCCATTGTCCTATAAGACCCTATCTATTTAAAAATAAATTATATACTTATACGTACTTGTTATTACTTTTAAATGTTTGCTGTTTTATGTTTGTTATGGAGTAAATTAGGTAATTAATTACTATGACATCTAAAATACCATAACCATGGCTAATTTTCTTTCTTTCAAGGACGACGACTTTTGGTATGTTATCTTATCACGTTTTGATAATCAAAAAAAAAGCAAAAAAACAAAACCAAGAATAAGAACTAATATTTAGAGTTTACTCAGAGATGAGCTCCAAGTTCAAAATTATTACGTAATCTCAAAGCCACCACTGATGTATGAAGTATTTTCATGTTGCCTAAGATATTTTTATAAGTACATATCAGATGAGCCAACTAAAACAAATATTTGAAAGACATTTTGGAAATTACTACTATGGTAATTTGTATATAGAAAAAGTGAAAATTGGCAGGTAATTTTTGAATATGTTATTATTAACAAAAAAATTGTTAATGTTTCCGTACATTTCAACCAACCGCAATAATCCGCAAGACAAAAGTCATTGGATCAAAAAACAAAACAAAAATTGATATATCAATCAAAAACAATATGACATACAAATTACTACTCTATCAACAATGTATTCGGACAAAATCAATTATGACGGTATATTTCAATTCAAATGTATGCTATTTCCAAACCATAATAAATTATAAATAAAATATAATATATTATGATAAACGCATTTATTAAATACAAATATTGCAAACATATTTCATTAAAAATATCTGAGAAAAATGTAATATTTTTTGTTTTCCCAAAACCATGTTGACAAAAATGTAATCGGACACTAGCAAAATTGTCAAAAATGTAATCGGAGCCATTATTATATTCTTGACAGGTACTTTCGTTTAAGGTAGGAAATAATGAGGCGTTCCATGAAAACTTTCTAGTAGACTTATCCAAACATTACACATTACTATAATTTCAATTGAGCAAACTATGAAGCAAATAAAAAAATGTTTGATGTTGGCAATATGTACATCATTTTGGGAATAGTGAATGCTCAAAAATATCAAACAAATTCTTAAAGAAAAGCTGTTCGCCTCGTAGTTTAAAGTTGTACAAGGCTGAGTTTGTATTCCAAAAAGATTGCGCTCCAGCTGATACACCGAAAAAAATCAAAGCATGCATAAGTCAACAAAAAACCAATCGAATCTCTCCGATTTATCATCAAGAAAATACTTCGAAATTTAAAAAAACCCTTTGAGTAGAAAGAATGGATAAGAAAAATTAAAAATTTAAAATTAATTAATATTCAATTGATATTTATTCAGGTCCAAATATTGAATTTACCGCCAAATGATTTTGAAAATATGACTACCAGAAAACTATTATAAGTTATTAAAATATTTGGTGTTCTCGAATTTTGGCAAAGTTCAAACCTAATACCCGTGTGTAGCCGTTACAAAACCTATAGATTTTTTTCCAATACACAAATTATTGTTATATTTGTTTCTTGAACCAGTCGGGAGTGTTTTATTAGATTGGTTTAAGAATCAAATGAAAACAATAAATCGTGTATTCAAAAACATTTTCTAGTTTTTTTTTTCAACTGCATTATATTCATTACAAAAAAATAAACTTTATATTATATAAACCATTTTTATTTTATTTTCAACTTTTAGAAAAAGATTTTTGAGAGTTGTTTTTGTCGTTACGCCAATGTGCGTCAGTTTGAGGCTTGTTCTGGGCAGTATCTGAGTAGGAGTACATTTAAAGATCATATAGTGCTGTCGAAAAAATTCGGGTACCCGGGTACCCGGTCTTAAAAATTTCGGGTACCCGGTTCCATTGAAAAAACC
>JAAAKO020049863.1:0-11233 GCA_010015015.2 Bolitophila cinerea
CACACACACACACACACACACACACACACACACACACACACACACACACACACACACACACACACACACACATGCATAGAAGGCCTAAGACATATTTTTTGTAGATTAGACGAAGTACTTTGGGACATTCTGAGGACATCGCCCTCAATAACGACTACGTTGCGCCTCCACACCGAATCAAAAAAAAGCTATAAAACACAGTACATACATAATTTAGTGATGTAAAAATATGTATTACAAAACAATTTATATTACATATATACATATACAAATAATAATGTATTTACAAATAATAGATGTACATTAGCATAAACAAAGAACACAAAAAAAAATAGAATATCGAGGAACAAAATACTATTGGCATTGAGCACACACAAGTAATGTATACACACATTATATATTGAGAGAAACACATTTATATACGATAATAAAAGCATATATGTATGTGGTTATAAGTTATAAATTGTGCATGGTGCTGAATATCGATTGAATCTGTACAGTGTACACATCCAAGCACAACAAAACAAACAGAAACACAAATACACACACTCTCTCTCTCTATCTCTCATGTATTTAAAATAAATAATATCACTGTATAATGGATGTATAAAATAAATACTATAAATGTACATGTTTCGGGTGTGCTGCAACCATTTATCTAGATGTTTTGGTTGTGCGGTTATTTCACTAAATTTGATGCATATAAACGTTAGCCAGTCATGTAAATACAACATAAATACAAAAAACCCGCAAACACACACACGCACATATATACGATTACGCAAACTACAAAAAAGTAATTAAAACTTAATGTACAACTAAATTCACAAAAACACACAGTAAACAACGTTTGTGTATATGTCGAGTTTGTGTTGACGACTCAAACATTACGAATATATGGCAATGTCCTCAAAAAAATCATGTACCCAAATATACGAAAATTACATATTAACTGAAGGACAAATTGAAAGGAAATAAATAGTTTTACGTGTACATATATTTTAATAAATTGGTAAATTTCATGTCGGTTGGCGATAAACCAAAAATCTGTGTTTCTATGTCTACGAGCATATTCAATTTAGCTGTTTTTACGAACTAGTAAGTATATTGATAAACGCGTGAATTTTAAGTTTATAGATATATATGTAAGTACTATACATATATAAGTATAAAGGCTTAATACTATACCAATACTTGGTGCGAACTCAAGTTCGAGCAACAACAAAAAACAAAAGATGAATTTCTGAGAAACAAAAGTGTATCATAATCACGGCTTCTATCCTATACATACTGAACATAATATATAGTTTTAATTAGGGAATGCAATCCAGGGAATATAAACAGGAACCGAAAATCGGTTCCTTGACTAGACTAGCAACTTGACGACAATTCGGTTGCGGGAAAACCGGGAACACCAATTTTATTTCCCGGAAATTCCCGGGAATACTCATTTTAATTCATTGGACACGATTAACTAGTGATTAGATTAGAAAACAGGGTTTTATTTCAGACGTATATATATTGTTTAAATTTTTTTTTAAATTTATATAAAAACATATATATATATATAATATTTTATTTATAAATATTACATTGAACTTTATATTTATATTAGTACATTACGTATTTTTCATACAAAATGAACTCATCTCTTGAGCTGAATTAAAAACTTAAGCTACAGCCCCACGACTTGCGGCATCACGCATTTTTGGCTTGCTCAGGCTTGCGTGTGTATTGCCTACATTTCACTTGGCAATTTTTACTTGAACACGGCCTGCATAATCGAGCAATTTCTTAGCAGTTTTGGCTTGCGTCAGAATTGCCGATCAAGAGTATAATTGCCGATTGTGCAAACGTGATTGCGACCATATCACACAATATTGAAATGATGACCTATTGCGTGAAGATTCAATGCAAGCAAAAATTCCAAAAATTAATAAATTCTGTAGAATTTAATTCTATTTTTTTTTCTGATAGCCAATATTAAAAATTAGAAATGACGACCTCAACTTTTCTTGTTTGGTATGATTTTTTTTTACAGGATGGCAAATCATTTTTTTACTGAATAGCCATTTTTATATAATTTAATTAAAAATATCCAGTACTTCAACTTTTTTTGTTTGGTTAGAAAGTTTGTTTACATAATGGCTTTTTTTGCGAATATTGTACAGCTAACAAGAAATGGCATCCCGTGTATGGCACAATTATTTACTAATGAAAGTCCTAACGTACATTTTATCACTAAACCAGTAAAAGGAGTAAATATTCCTGGTGATTTATCACAGCTGGGAATGAAAAGTGCCAACAAGGCTCGACTACCACATTACAAAGAAAATGAAGCTAAACATATCCGAAATAAGTTTGCGAAATATTTTATGTCAGCAACAGGAAAAGGGTGATTGTCTTGAAAATAGCAGCACAACTCAGTGGAAGATTCCCCATTATTTTTATTTTCAATTTCATTTATTAAAAGATTTTTACAAGGCATTGAATGAATTGTATTTGTTTTAAATAGAAATAAAGTCCATTATTAGAAAGGCTGCAGACCGTTTTGCATTTGTGTATTGCACCACTAATCCGCATTGCTCGCTGTACGTGCTCCGGCACGGCGCGGAGGCTTGACGCGCTGGTTGGATACACAAGCTTTGTGTACGGGATTGAAAACTGACACTCGATTACTTGCGACAATTCATTTCTGTTTGAATAGCATTTTGTCTGAAACATATTAGCAAAATAGCTGAATTTGATGTTTCAATTGTAAATTGTGGAAATAAGTGGGTATATATCTCTCCAGGATTTTGTAATTTCTTAATTTTTTATTGTTGAATCTGTTCACACGATTTGCCCAATAGCGCAATAATTACTTTCGGCAATTTAGACACAATCCTAGATTGCGCAATTATTAATTGCTTTCAAAGAATTGCGTCAAAATTTCAAGAAATTGCAAGTCGTGGGTGTAGCTTTGGGTGTTTTTTTGTAATCAAATATTTATTGAAAAATGTACTTCGTTTTTTTTTAGATTGGATTACGATTTTTAAAACAAGATTATTAAAGAATTGGCATTTGGTATAAAATAATGACTCTCATGAAGACCGCGGAGTCTTTCAGTATACAAACGAACACACACAATAATATATAAATATAAAATTATCGGAAAGATAAATAATCCTCATAAAAATATTCCAACTTTTAATTTATTTATTATTTTTAATTATTCAAATACATTCAAAACAATAGTCAAGAAATTTAAAAAAGATGTTACCCGGGAATCTCTTTATTCATTACCCAGTTCCGAAAACAAAATAAATATTTCGGTTCCGACGATTTTCGATTCCGGTTTCTAATTATTTTCGGGATTCCCGGGAATTGCTATTTCTACTTTTTATTATACAAGTAAAACATATTTTTACATATATTTGTAAAAACATGTATGAGTTACTAGAAATAGTTATCTAGTTATGACAAATCGTATTTAAAAAAATATATATATATTGTTTTGAATATTTCAATTATTTTTATTTCGTAGCTAATTTCTTGTTAATGCAGGTAAACGTTTTCAGCGTTAAAATCGGTTGTCGGTTCAATATATAATAAAATATAAATATATACATTTGGAACACCCTGTAAAATAATTTTCTGCGTAAACCAAAAAAGATAAAGCGGCCATTTCTTTTAATTTTTAAATTATTATCTACTAAAAATAATTCGGATGTTGTAATAGGCTATTTGAGATAGCTATACACCTAGCTGTGTTCCAAATTTCAGTTCTCTAGGACGAAAGGTTTGGGCCCTAATACTAGATGACGGACGGACGGACGGACGGACGGACGGACAACGCGGAATTATAAGTCTTCTCATATGACATACGCTGGTAAAGAAGCCTAAGACGATTGCTAAATGTGTCACAAAATCATATCAAGCAGCTCATCATTACTATTAAATTGTCGACTTCGCTTATTGTTCCCTTTCGATACGCGAAATTTGATTATATTACGTGATGTGGGGAAGGAAGACCGTCTCATAGGTCGCCAGATGGGCACATTTTAAACTCTGCGATCCTCCCAATTGGGAAGCAATGGAGTTTATTACGGGAAATCTATAGGGATAGTTTAGTGAGGGGCATTCGGCGAGAAAATGTACCGAACATTCAATTTAACCGCATAGGTCAGGTATTTATTTAGTGTGCAATGTCCAGTTAAGATTCCTTAAAATGTGGTTAACAAATTACTGGACTTCTTTCAAAATAGCATTCCAGGAATCTCTGAATGATGTTTTAAAGGAATTGGACCATTGACCAACCTACTGAAATAACCGGTCACAAAGTTAATAAAAAAATAAAACCAAAAAAATAAGATGTATCACATTTGATATGATATTTTTACAGGCGTAAGAAAAGTCAGTCGTTTCGATTCGATTTTTCTTAAAGACTTCCGTTACTAGGTATAATGAATAATATTTATCGATAAATTTTTGTCAGAATTAAATTACGATCGAACTATATATCAGACAAATGTTTTTTTTAAATGCATACCCATACACATGGGTTGTATAGGTTATAAAATTAATTGTGTACGGCAATTCTTTGATATACTCCCCTAAAAAATTGGTTACAATTGGCCAAAATTTCGTCTATCAAACTACCCCAAAATTAATAATATGTTTTTATATAATATATAAAAAATAGTACATATATAATTCTGGCACAAAATGAATAACATTGAATATTCAGTAGTAGAAGTAGAATCAATGCCACTACGCAAACAAAGGATGACAAACAACAGATTTTACGTGTTTGCTATTCTAAGTAACTTGATGGTAACTTTAAGGCAGTATCATTAAAAAATATTATTTATAAATTATTCCTTAAATATTATTGTTTATTTTTTTTAAAATCTACATTTTACAATCTACATTCAATTCAATGTAGATGTTAAATGATTTTATTATTCAATAGATTTGTATTTAAAAAAACTGATTTTTTATTTAAAACTTGTTGTTATTTAAGCTTTATCGATACAATATTTGATTTTCGTTTAATCTATTATTAGTGTTGCCAAACAAAGAGACACGAGCAGGAGCAATGCGCATAGCATTTCCCGCAACACATACATACATAGAGCAACCATGAGTCGTGTACTTGAATTCATGTATATAATATGTAACATGTAACATTACTTCTCATTATTTAAATTGTCTATGCTGTGTTTTTGTAATCTGTATTACAGATAGAGATAGATATGGTTGTGGAATTAAAAGCGTAAACTTTGCAATGGATTATTACCTAACATTTTACTTTGTTAAAAATACTCACAAGAATTGACCCATGTCGATTAAAATTCCACAATTTAGATTAGCTAATAAACTTACCTTTAATGCAACCAAGTTATTATCCCGAGCAGCGTTATATACAGAAACTTTGAAATCCACCATGGCAGCATAAAACATTTATTTTCTTATTTTTTTTAACAACACACGAAAATTACACAATACACTGCGAACACAAAATTTATAAAACTAGCAATATGTTACGATTTTTTCATATAATCTCTCAGTTCAACAATTTTATTGTCATATTTTTTTTGTCAGTTAATACAGAGATATCACAAAATTGAGATACACAAAAACACTAGGTTAATATTTTATCTTCAATGTGTATTTTAACAAACTTTATAAACTTTTATTTTTACAAGTTCAAATTAACAACAGCGCAACTTTATTTTGCTGATATTCAATTTGAATAAAAAAATTAACACTGCAGGCTGGCGTTCTACGTGCTGAAATTAAAGCCGAGCCGACCAGCACAATGTTTTCTTTGAGATTGTCAAATTCACAGATTCATTCCAAGTAGATACTGTCAAGTTTCAACTCGAAGTCTCCAACGTTCGACCTCCACGCTCCACAGGCTCTCTCGGTCTCGGTATCTCCCTCTCGTTCTCGTCTCTCTTCACTCTGTTCTCTAAAATCTGAGATATATTGAAATCAATGGAAAGGGAATATGGATGTGTTTAATGACACATAAATTGTAATTGGAAATTAAAACGTTAATGTTTAATTTCACTCCTCCAAGATGGCGCGCAGAGCGGTAAAGATTGGGTTTGGTTTTGCTAAAGTACGCAATTTTGTACAATGGATAGGTAGATATTTAAAAAAGTGTGCTTTTGCGTCTGATTTGTGTGTATTGGCGTAGTTATTATTTTTATTGGGGGTATATTGGTAACCATATTATGTTTTTGTTTAAAGTGAAGTGAAGAAGAGATAAAAAAGATTATGGCAGATTTTCACAAGGTATATTTTACCTGGGACCAGGGTTTGGAATATCGCTTAAAAAAATAATTTACTACATTTGCTACATTCGCTACGTATAGTAAATGCATTTATTACGTAGCAAATGTAGCAAATGTCGCAATTGTATCAAACTGTTTTAATTGGTTCACTAATGTTTTTATGTCTGGGCACATGGAACATTTTTGCAAAAGTTGACCTATCAGAATTAAATTACCTTCTATATATATGCTTTAGTTCCATGTGGCTATACAAGAAAATCTCAATATAACCAATAAAAAAAGTTTGCTACATATGCTACATTTGCTACGTACCAAATGGAATTTTGTGCTACATTTACTACACTTAGTAAATTAGGTATTAAATAAAACCTTTGCTACGTCACATTTTTACGTTTTCAGTTGACATTTCTTCAGGTCAAAACTCTTTACATTTTCGGGGCAAAATTTTTAGAATCGAACACGATTTTTTTCCAGATCAGAATTTTCTTTAATCAAACGAAAAAAAATTGACCCTATTGGCAAAAAGCACGTACTGTAGCGTGTTTTATCCTCGTTTTTAGACTTCAAATCGACGTTTTTTTTATTCTCATACGATTATCCTCGTTTTTGCGGTAAATGGTTTCTAATGCTAAGTTCATAAGCGTGAAACGTCATAAATTCAAAGGGCGAAAAACCATAAGCGCGAAACACATTAAGTGCCAAATACATAAGCGCGAAGCTCAGTAGTTCGATTTATTTTTGTTGTAGATACATACTGTTTTTACGCCAGTGCACCATTGTTATACCTTTAAACGCACTTTGCATTACCGCATTCTTTAAGTATTGAGAGGCAATTCAAATGGATTTTAAATTATAGAAATTATTCTGTTGATTGGGTTTTGTTGTTTTGTTAAAAACGGCGCAAAGCGCAAAAAGATAAGCACGCGGCAGCGCGCTAAGAGACTTTTATTTACCAGAAATAGGAAATAAAAGTAGTGGATTGTTTGTTTTTTGCATGTTTATTGGTACTGGCAAAAAACATATAAAAAACATACAAAAGACTAGCAAAAACCAAGAATTTCAGTTTCGCATTTATGAACTTCGCGTTTAAAGGTTTCGATATTGTGGTCTCGCGCTTATGAACATACATAGAACTAGCAAAAACCAAGAATTTCAGTTTAGCGTTTATGAGCCTCGCGTCAAATTACCCTTCCCGTTTTTTGCTGTCAAATCAAGCTAAAAAAATGTCCGCATAGTGTCGCCCACGTCGTTTCATTTCGCTAATATTTTTTTTTGCATTTTTTTTTACAATCGAAAACGCCATTTGTTTTCAAAAAAACTTGTAATATGGCAGCACTGCTCACGCCTAACGTCAAAATTAGAGTATGCGTAGTTGTATTCATTTATCATTTAGTATTAGTTTTGCATTTACCATTTAGCATTTTCCATTTTGCAACATAAAAGATAAAATAACTTAAATGTTAAATCAAAGAAAAAAGCATCAAGCATTGGCTTGCTTATCTTGAATATCTGAAATACACGGATTTCTATTCCCTTGGTTAAAGTGAACAAAATATTGTGAATATTATACTAATTGCGCCATTGCGCTGCGTGGTGTCTATAGTTTAGTGTGTTTTCAATCGCGCGGCGTCCTCATCTCTCGTCTGTTGCGGAAACGTGCATTATTGTATATTTACTGTATATAATAAAAGCTTTAGCCATAATTTCAGTTGGATTTATTTTGGTATTGTTTTTAATTTTTAATTTTGATTCCGTATGAATTCAATATTGATTTTGTGAATTTCGTATTACAAACAACCAACTTAATACATAACATAGGCCAAAAGGGTTATCGCGTATGTTTGTGTGCCGGTTAGTTTGATGCAAACAATTTACAGGTTTACGACGCCACAAAACTGCAAACAGCCAGGTCTAATACAATAGAAAATACGGATAATATTTTATCGAAAATATGTGACTTTCTATCCGACATTAGTTGATTATTTCTTCAAGATTCAAGAAGAAAAACATTTAGTTTATAATATAAAAGATATTTAAAAATAGTGTTTTGTGTAAAAACGAGGAATATCAGTGCGCTTGTTTTTTTCTTGTTTAAGCGACAGTAATTTTGTACTAATGAATTTAGTGTATAATTTGTATATTATGTACAAATTACCTATTAACGCGTAATCGCGTAATTCTCTTTATAAGCTGATACAAGTGTATCCTTAAAATGTATCCAACGCCGACAAGACATACACCAGCTGCGGTAAGTAATAAAATATATTACAAAAATAAATCCTAAACGTAAAATTTACTTTCGTCCTCTGCGCTAAGATTATAAACCCTTTATAAATTAAATATAAGATTTTAGATCTTATCGAATAATTTTATATTTTTTAGGAAACTTTGAATGTTATGATTTTCACTAATTTCTTTTAAGATTTTTTTCATGATTATCGCATGAATTGCAGTGACCTAACACTACACAAAAAACAGCAATAAAAAAGAAAAATTGCGTTCCAGGTTGATTTATCTTACCTTTACTTTACTTTCTACACCACGGACACTGGTCCCACTGATCATTTTGACTTTATACTTTGAAAAATAATCTCAACAGTAATTCATTAAAGCTGCATAAATCCTATTTTTGTTTCGAAATTTTTAAATGTGGCCTAAGAAAAATAATTCCTTGGAAATGGCAGATAGATAAAATATGTTTAACTATATAACGTTCAGTAGAATATTGTATTGTGTATTTTTATTAAGTATCAAAGACGATTAGTCTCATAAAATTTTTACATAACTAAAATAAAAAAATAAAGTTATTTTACTCAACTAAATTACATCTAGGGGATAATATATAAAAATAAGTTATATAAAAGAAAATAATACAAAATAATAAAAGAATTCAAATTATATATTTTTTTAAGTTATAATAATATGGTCAAGGCTTTGAAATTTGGAACTAAGCGCATTTTTTTTTCATTTTGTTAATATCGCGCTAATTCGTTTTTATTCTGAATGAACATAACCACATGTATCAAAAAAGGCAAATAATGTACATGTAAAAACATTATCAGTTGGTATTTTCACCATAAACAATGTTGCCTCGTATGAAAGAGAATTATTTAAATTTCACATACAAACTAAAACGTAGATATGATCAATAATTTAAACTTATTTTGCTGGCATTATTTTGTTACAAAGATTGAACATTATGTTTTCCTAATCAATCAACAATTTGATTTTAAAGAATATCCTGGTGCGTGTTGATGGTAATGTATTGTATACAATTTTTCATGTAACGTGACAGATCAAAATATTTACTAAAGAATTGTGAAAAGTTTAAATACATTTAGGAAATATTAAATTAATTAGCAATAACTTGTTGAATTTTGAAACGGCATCGAAATATAATGAATATCAGGAATCAAAGAGAAGAATCCAAGATAAAATATAATTTTAAAAAAGAATATTCTTAACAATTTGCTGACATAAAACCTTTATAATGCAATCATCAAAAAACATTAGGCACACGTATGTTAAAAAAAAAAAACGAATATAAAAAGTAGAGTTCACAAAAATCAATTATGCAATTTGGAATGTTTAAATCATGTGCTACTTTGGTCATTTAACGACAACAACAAGTCAAAAAGTGGTGTAAGGAGTGCTTGCTCTGAGGATATTTAGACGGAAACTAGAAAAAAACAATCAAATGGGAATTGACTATACAACTTATATGTTCTATACACCAATACCGAGCTAACTGCGTATAAACGACTTAAAACTCACAACTTTTGTTAGAGACTTCGTTTTGGAAGTTAACGAGTTCCATAGGACAGAGCCTTTTACTGTAAAGAACTTATTAATAGCAACTGACGTATGGGTTGGAACAATTAAATTCTTTGTTCTGGCAGATCTTAAAAATTGTAGATTTTCATAAATATAGCTAGGATCTCTGTGGACAATAGTTATAAATATTTGAATGGGGAGTCTAAACTTAAAATAAGTTAAAATTAAACATCCTAGTAAATATTATGTTAAATTATAAGGTCAAAGTATTGTTGGCTTTTGCATCTTGGATTAGTGTTTAATGCTTATGGCGTCGTTTAAATGTGTGAATTTTGTTGAGTGACTGGCGCCTCTTTGTCCTACACCATACACCAATAAAACACATTAAATTATGCACAACTCAAGCTATAAGACGGTGGCATGAAATAGACCCTTTAACATCAAAATCATATATACATATATAAAATATGTATATCGTTTTAATGCGGTGCATAATATTGCTCCTTTTGCAACATTTATCGCCTGCAACTGCACCACGGGGTGAATGTATATATATTATGTAACACCGCCATTTCAAACAATGCGATTGCGTGTGAGAGCTCTCAATTGAAGTTTGCTGCTGCTCCATTTGAAAGTTTAGTAAAACTTTTAAATTAACTTTTACCACCAAAGTCTCTACCATTTTTGATGCTGCGTGTGTGCAGTGTGCATATGGTGCACACGGTGTACAACAATACACAAGCTGTGTAAGTAGTTTATAAACTTGGTATTGCACTTTATCAAAATTAATCCAGATAAAAGTACCTTATTTTATAAAATATAATACATAATATAACCGATACGGATATAACAACAATTCAATTCATTTCCTCCACAAACATTAACATGTAACTTTTTATCGGTTACAATAAAAATATATAATGTCCTTTTAAAGTTTCAGTACACAGCATATAGTTGTTCAAGGTTCACATAAGTTTACCCGTAAAAGTCAAGTGCATAGTTACGAAATTGTAAAAAAAACTAACGTAAAAGGGAGAAACATATAAAAACAAAGACAAGCACGTCAACAGAGAGTGTCTACCGGGCTGTAGTGTAGAGTGTAGGTGTATGTGCAGAGAAACGCTGATTGTGATATGTTAAAGAAAGCACATAGCACATGCTTCGTGTTTGTATAT
>JAAAKO020049874.1:0-11233 GCA_010015015.2 Bolitophila cinerea
TGTCGTAAAAGATACAATTTATTGGAGGTTTCTGTGATGTGCGACCGTCTGGAGTGACTGCTGCACGACAACTGGAAAAATATTATTTAAAACTTTTGCATAGTCTTTTAAATATAGCCACGAAATGGACCAGTTTTTCTACATACGGAAGAACCATGAATTTTCAGGGTTTTAGGAATATATACCGAATAGATTTTTCTGCACCCAAATCCCTAAAATCCCGAGCATGCCACTTTGAGGCGATGCAATTGACATAGTTTTGCGATAGCGATATGAGCCACGATAGATGTTTCTTTGGGTGATGGGAATTTTACCCCGGCGACGCTGGCCCTGCTGTTTACTTTGACTTTTAAACAAGGTAAAAAATCACAATGGAAATATATTTTTAAGAATTTGATCTTATGGAATTTCCACCACTCTAAATTTTTTTTTGTATTTTACCCCGACACTGACAAACTTTCAGATTGTATTTCATACAAAGGATCTACACCCCTCCGAATTTTGCTCATTTTTTTTTACGAATTTCGTACGCTCACCCCGCTGCACAGTGGTTTTAGTTGTATGGGCGTGCGGAAAAAACCACATATCTCCTAAAGTACTTGACCAAACACCATGCGCTGTCAACAAACACCTCTTCTCATTAATACCAAAATGACATGTCAATATTTGGCGATATTTCATAACTTAAGAGAGTATCATTCTTGACATCATTTATCTCAGGATTGTGACGTTACTGTGACGTCACGTTCTCATTTCGACGGAAGAAAATTTTGCGTGCTAAAATTCGCGATTTCTGAATTCTAAAATTCGAATGTCTCATGCTGTGAATTCGTTTGTATAAATTGCAACGTGGTCTATGGCATGTCGCCGTTTCATTGTATTATATTATAAAATTGTATTCTTTTCAGTTTACTTGCCAAATGATTCCCTCGAACTTCCTCCTAGCGCTATTATCGGAAGATTGGATGACGTTATCATCATTAGAGGAACTCCTCTAGTGATTCGAGTGGATTCCAATGCTCACCACATCGTGTGGGAAAGCTCAAACATCAAGAGAAGTACTACTTTGCTCTATGGAACTAATTTAGAAATTGTCAACAATGGTGGCGAGCTTATTTTTGTGAACGCTAGAAGACAAGAGGTGCTAGACCTGACACTGTGCTCAATGTGGTCTGTAAATCTGATAAAAAACTGGATGGTTTCCCGCGATATCACAGAAGCATCTACTTTAAGCTCTGACCTAATTCTTCCGAATAAAATTCGGAATCGGGTCAATTGTGTCAAGTTTACGAAGCTCATTGCCGAAAGAGCAGGATGACATCGAAGGTCTAGAGAGTGCTGTAATGAGCCTTACCTCAGACCTGCGTACACAATTTGAGTCTTTCTTCCGTCTCTTAGAACAATCAAACCAAGGAACCCGTGGCCTTGGTGGTCGAATGATTACCAAAAAATCATCTGGCTCGGAAGACTGGCTTGCGGGTAGATTGGGAACTATTCTCATCAGCCCAGAGCAGAGGTGTTAAAATCATTGATAATAATTATAAGAGAAATCATGCCTTTTATAAAAGTATTGTGCCAAAATATAAAAGAAAATCCGGGATTTCCCGGAACGTACGAAACACATATTAATGTTTGACGTGTTGGCCACCCTGTGAAAAAGACGTAGCCACAAAGTAAAATGGACATTTCAAAACCATGGTCATAACGTTGATTTAAGAGGGGGAGGGGTCGTAATATCCAAAAAAAATCCGAAATCTTCTTTTCCTACACATGTTCAGGTAAATATTCCATATTTTCCATATATTCTTCGGTAAAATTCTAATTACGAGCAAAAGTTCTCCTGTATTTCAGGTGAATTTCTCAGGGATTTCTCCTTGATTTCAGTGGAATTTTCTTGATTTCATCGATATTTACTGCACATTTTTTATTTTTATTTAGAGGGATTTCACAAGTTTTCTCTGAAGAAATCCCGGTGATATCTCGTTGAAATTGCGGGAAATCTTGGTTAAATACAGGTAAAATCCCGAGAAATATCCCGAGAATATACTGGGAAAAACTTTCTGACATATTTCTTGAAATAATGAGAAATTCCGGAATACAGAAAATCTACAAAAAAAACTCGGGAATCGGTATAATCTCTGGAAATCCAGGGACATCCTGGAAAATCTCAGAAAATTATTGGAAATCCTGCAAAATCCTATGAAAATTTGGGAAAATCTTCGGAAATAATTATTAATTGTATTTAGTGTAATTTTTTTGATTTTTGTCTTTCGTTATACATGGGAATTTTGAGTAATTTACCAAGATTTCTCGGTAAGAAATCCCGGAGTATTCCATGTAAATATCAGATAATCTGGGGGAATCCCGAGGAAATCCCGGGAAAATACCGGAGAAATCATGAAAATCATGAAAGGTTAAAATGAAAATCTGACTGGCCAGACGGCCAGCCGACTAGAGACCGAAATATAAAAAAAAGTGCAGACGGCTGGCTTACACCTCTGTCCCATAGCTCATACAAGAGAGCTTTAAAGACGGCTAAACGTATCTCAAGCGTGGATTGAGAGTGTGCAACCATCCTTGAGACTTCACAAGACCCTCTCAAAGAATATAGTTTCTTTTTACGAACCTACCACCTCTTTACTTCGTTATTGAAGCTAAAGTCAGGTCGGCGGAAGGCTATCTCTTAGTAGATGTTGGAAGTTCTTAACAACAGGTCACGCGTCCGTTTGGAGCGAAATCCTATTTTCACAGTCGGAGTTTGGAATGCCGCCTGATTACGTCATATCAACAGGGACCTATCTACATTTGCTCCTATAGCCAAGCAGCTTTGAAAGCATTAAGTACATCCAGATTTACTTTAAGAATAGTACTTGACTACTGGAAAATTCTTCAGAAGCTATCACGTCGGTTTTCCGTGAGCTTGACCTGGGTCCCCGGTCATTCAGATATTCCTGGAAATGAGCAAGCAGAAGGTCTGGCTAAGACCGCGCTAGTGAATTATTCTTTACAAAACCGGAACCTGCGGTTGGAATATCGATCTCACTCAGGAAGTCCTAATAATAAATTAAATAAGCACCTTCATAGATTGTGATTTTCCGAAAGCCCGACCAGAAGCAGGTGCGGAGAAATATTATCTTCGGTTCATTTTCTCGACAAATGCCCTGCACTAAAGCTATCTAAGATGAAGAGTGTTTCACTCCCTGCAGATGTCTCGTGATGAACTCCACCGACTTCCCCTGGAAAAAGATCGCATAGTTTACTAAGTTAAATAATTAAATCAGGAAGTACCAAGTCAAGAAGCATATGGATATAGGAATAGATCACTTGAACCATATTAGATCCATAAATTCTTCATATATATTGGTCTCTTACAAACGAGATATATTCGATCGATGATTATATTTAAAAAAAACATTTATATTTAACGTTTTATTTAAATATTGTTTTTATTTAAATAAAGTTTTCCGAAAATACAAAAAAAACTCCAACATTAAATCACAAAACAATCAAAAGTAATAAAAAATGTTCAAATTATTCGCTCAATGAACTGTCATTTAACTTAAGTTTAAAATTTAAAATTTAAGAGATGGTGCCAATATTATCTGATTCTTAGACCAGAACTTGGGATGCCTTCAAACTACGTTATTCCGAGTTTTTGCTATAAAAGAAGGTTTGAATTCAATATTTCCATTGGATCCACAGTACCTCCCTCCATATGATCCCTAAATTGCAAAAAAAATAAAAATTACACTGCCAAAAATAAAAAATCTCAGACGCTTTCTTTGCATAATTTTCAATGTATTCAAATATGTGATATATATTTAAAAATATGTTATTTTAAATACATATTTGAAGCACTTAAAACGTAATTTTTAGTTGCTCTGGTTATGACTATAAAAATCATGTAAAAAATTGTTTTGGGGTGCCCTCTGTTAAAATATATGTTATTTGAATTCGTTTTATAATGACTACTCTTTTAGCTAAAGTGAGTATACTCTGTATTTCCAATATGATTAGTTTTTGCGTTTGGTGGAGCAATTTTTCGAAAAACTTATTCTAACGTAACTTTATCCTAATCCTTCTAAACTGTTGTTATTTGCTATTTAAAATTAATTTTCAAGGACATATGATTATATATTTTATTGAATAATATATATTTGTATATTTACATATGTAATCCATTTGCATAAAACCTCAATGTTTTTGATATTTTACAAAATAACTCAAACATTGTATAAAACTCAAAACCTTTGCAATAACGACTAAGCGAACTAAGCACGCTCATCATCCACCAATTGTCATTTATGCAAATGATGCCAAATTACATGCATTGAAGAGGTGAATCACTGTCATTTCGAACATTAATACCACCATTATTGCGACAATTTACCATTTGAAGTGAGTGACGCCGACGCCACGCTGCCCATTCTCCAGTGTGGGTCATCGTGCTGGCTGCCCGTCGCAATGGACGCCAACGTGTTATTATGTCCGTTTGCCCAATACCCGAGTGTTGTCACCAACAACCCCTTTGCTAATTGCAATTTGAATGCAATTATCCAAAAATATGTATCTACCTATCTAGATCTACTATATAACTGTCTGCATACATGCATATAAAGTGTAACATCAATGCAATGCAATTGCGATGCAATACATTGCAATACAATGCAATGCGATGCATTCCAACGTATGCACATCAGTCTGCACATAATATTAGAGATTATAATATAATTATAATATGCATTATACAGATAAATATGTGTTTGTGTTTACATGTTAAATATATATGTATATATATATTAATATATGTTTATATTAATGCTCCAGTAATTGTTCAATCACATATAAATTCAAAAGTGCCTTTGATGACGTGCTCGCTGCTGCTGGACAAGCTCATAAATGCAAAATAACTCTCACAATTGAAACAAACATTTTTGAGAAAAGTGCATTTCTCCCGGTTAGTAATTATTTGTATGATAAAATAAATCCTACTAATAAATGAAACTTTCTAAAATTTGATATCGATTTTAGGTCGGCATGTTGACTTTTAATTTCATTTTTATTCCATTTTTTTTCATTTCAAACACATTTTTAAAATTGCAGAAAAAAAGTAAGACAAGACCGAACATCAAATTCTCTAATTTTACTGGATTTTAGTTTTAAAATAGTAGAAGCTAGGATTTGATAAAATCAAAAACTATTATATTTCAACTACTTTTTATAGATGAAATGAAATACCTTATTTTATAATATTTAATTTTTTAATTTTTTTTTTCGAAGTCTAGCTAAATCGGCACTAAAATTGACAAATTATCATATTTTTGGAAAAATATCATTTGATTTAGTTTTTGTAAGTAAATAACTATATCTGTGCCAATTTTCATACAAATTGGACAAGGTTATCGAAATTTGATATTTTTTTCGATTTTTCATATAAATGGTCGATAAAAATGAGGTAAAAACTAAATCGGCTCTAAAATTATCAAATTATCATTTTTTTGAAAAAACTCTTTATGGAAATATCAATTTTAGTTTGTCCATATTTTTTCTTGACTATATATATATGAAAAATGGAAAAAAAACTTCAAATTTCGTTATTCATGCCCAATCTTTATGAAAATTGGCACAGATATAGTTTTATTAATATACTACTTACCTTGCTACGCGAAAATAAATTTAGGTTTGAATATTAAAATCTGATGTTGATTTAATATTTTTCTTAGACACGATAATTGGAATTGAATTATGTGTCAAAAACCGATTCGAACTCGAAAAAGGTATTGTTATTGGAAATGAACGAAACAAGACATGATAATGTGATAACGGTTTTTAAATTTATTATCAAAAAATTGACCTGAGATAATACTGAATAATTTACATAAACTAAATCAACAAAAATCTATGCATTTATATTGTCCAAGATCCACTTCATATAGTGAGAGACTCGTGTGTAAATTCCGGGCAAAGTGTTGGTGGTGCTGCAGTGTTTCACACCGGTTGACACGATGCCAAACTGGACCTTACGAATATTCTGGCCAATTGCAACAAGCGGTCCGCCAGAATCGCCTCTGCAACTGTCCACACCGATTTGTCCACCGGCACATAGGTGACCCGATGCCAAACGCAACGATCGCTTGAACGTGGCCTGACACTCGTCATTCGGCACAACCGGCAGCCAGGCTTCCAGTAGTTCGTTCGAGGTTGTCTCTAGAAAGCGATTTTATTTAAAATGAGTTGCAAGAGAAAGTAAAAAATATTATGAGCGTACTTTTTTCAGTTGTTCCCCAGCCAGTTAGCGAGAGTCGTACTGGTAATTCAACTGGTGACCAGAGCGGCAGGCACACGGTTTCCACGTTTCCTGTCAATGGAAATAATAGTTTCAATATTACATAAGGGTGGATGAGGCACTTCCTATAATACTTACTTGGTCTGGTGTCAGCCGCCCGTGCTATCCGAATTAGGGCAATGTCATTCGTCCACAGAGGAATGTTGTAATTCTCGTGAACAATGACATTTTCGATTCCTATATCCTGTACGGGTTCGGCACACACGCGTTTTCCTGAGAATATCTGACAGTCTTCCTCGGTGCTTGTGTCGTATTCACCCAGTCGAATGGACACCCTGGTAAAGAATAGTCGTTATTAGTTTTAACTCGATATTCACAGGATAATTAAATAATACAGTTCACTGTTTGGCAGGTCACTAACGCAATGGGCAGCTGTTAGAATGTATCGGCTGTTAATCAAAGATCCGGCACACTGGAAACGCAGACCTTCCTGAGTTTCGTACTGAAGCAGTGCCATCCAGGGATACTCAAATAGATCCGTTTTATTACCACCAAAAACATACGGTTGAGGTCGTGTAGGTCCGCACGTGCTCGGCAGAAGCGATAGATTCGGATGGGAGGTAATTTCCTGGGGAACGTCGCTGCGGCTAACCGCATCAATACTGATCGGCAGGGGGTCTTTTTGTAGACGACGGCGACGGTCTGGTTTGAGAGAAGAAACCGATGGCGTTGGCGGAGATTTATAGGCACAGCAAACGCGTGGCTGGAAAATATGAGTTTATAAATAAAAAGAACATATTATTATTTTAAAAATTAGTCCTTAATTGGTTTTGAATGATTAATTGTTTTTTTTTATTTTTAGTTTAAAAACAAACCACTAAAAACATTTTAATCTAAATAATTATAACTTACTCCGATAGCATCGAATCCACAGTGAAATGATCTTAGGTAATTGGCCAAAGTGGCGGGCAAGGGTCGCGGCGCATCTCGCAGGGTATTCACCAGCATTGGGCAGTCCGCGAAACTGACGCAGTTGCCTGTACTGTCATCTGGTCTCGTGCACGGTGTTTCTGTCATAAAAATTGGATTTTTTATTGTAAATTTTATTTAAAACCAATTTTTGCTAATCAGAATTTTATACGGATTAAAATTAATTTAGCACAAATAAAATATAAAAAATACTTACGACCAAATGTGGCACTCGAAAAGAACACCACGGCGACCAGAAAAACTGTTGCTCCAAACATCTTGACTATTGGACGCTCTCAACTCGAAGAACTTCTTGATAATGTAGCATTGATTTCTTAAACGTGTGTGTAAGACAGTAGATGCATTTTCAAACAAAATTCTATCTAAAAACCGGTTTGACGACTTCGTAGCTGCAATAACTCGGTTTTTCATACGAGTAATAATTAAAATAGTGCTTTTAATTTTGTTTTTATGCAGTACAAATCATTTTCTGCATAATTCAGACTATTGTGGAACTTGTAGTATTTATGGAATATGCATATTGCATATAGTCTCCGAAGATTAGTAATGCAGCGTTTGATGTAATCCGTATATCGTATCTAGACGTTCATGACGTTATAAGTAGGTATTTTAAACATATACGCAGTGTCTCACGAGATCCCACTTAAAATAAACAATATTATAATTTAACATTTCAAAAGCAGTTGATAATAATAATAATAATACAAACACGCGACCATATGAATATTTATAACTTCAGAAGAACAACAACACTTGGTTTAAACAAAAACAATAACAGTTTTAATCGTCGCAAACGTTTGTGCGTTGTTACTTATGTATGACGACATCTAAAAACGACTAGGAAGAAGAAAAGCGCCATCATTCGGAGGGGATTTCTCTGTACGCGTATCTGAGTTGTTTAGGTATGACTACCGATTCGTGAGTACGTCAGTAACTTTGACGTAAGCTGCAATTTAGACCGATCGTTATGCTGATTAAAATTCTGTTGGTATTGTATACTTTATACTTACAATTGGTGAATCAGCCTCTATTCTATGAAGTTATATATATATATATATATATATATTTTTCTAAGCACATATAAAAGTCGTCTTATATAATCATATTAAACAATATAATAATATTGGTGCCTAACTATGTATATAACGGACTAAAAGCACATTATAAGATAAAATAGCTTGAAATATTTTGAATTATAATACTAATTGGTAAAAATAATTAAAACAAAATTTAAAAAAATAAAATAAACAATTTTAAATATAAATATTTTTATACATTATTTAGTATCTACTGTAAAAATTGTTTAATGATGATTGGGATATACTTTGTTAACTGCATTATTTGTATTTTATATTTAATAATTTAATTGACTTTAACCTATGTCATGGTAAATACGTTTTCCTCTTCGCTATTTAGTATTAATACTTTTTCTATTCTGCTAAAATGGGTCCCAACAAGCTTTTTCGTCCAGAAAATACACCTACAGAGGAGCCTCTTATAATCGCTGATGTTATGAGAAGACCAACGAGCACTGAAGAGAAAATAATGGGCATCTACACTCAACTTTCAGGTGCGTTAGATCAGAGATAACCACAAAAATCTCTGACGTTAGAATCGATATAAGCTCTGACATTAATAAAATCAAACGGAATGTTGATTGCCAATCTGCCGCCATGAAAGAGGGCTGTTCTAAGCGGAGCGAGGAATTGGACGCTAGGCTCGTAACAGTGGAAAAAAATCTTAAATGGATTTGGTTATCGATAACCTCGAAAATATGCGGCGTATCTGTGACATCATAGTTCGGAATGTTCCTTAGCTTGACAATGAGATCGATGATATTTCGTTGGAGTTATTTAAGAAATTTTGATAAGTGTCTGGCAGGATATATTTAATACAGCTTAAAGACACAAACATAGGGGTCATTTGTCTTCTGTCTATTTAGTTTGGGGTCTCGTCTTCATGCGCCTGCCAACGGATGCTTAATGGGAACAAAGCGCAGAGTGGACAGTAATTGCAAAAATATGGCCCAGGCGTTATTCAATGGTGACGGCGAGGGCAGATTCATGCACAACATGGACAAAACGCTCGGTATTTTGAGAGTGACATACATAATCTGTAAAAATCAATATCAATGTGATTAAATTCAATAAGTAAGTTATATGATATATATGAAGGAATATTTACCTGGTATTTCTATAATTTCGTCTGAATTTTGATAATCCGCTAATTGTTCTTGCGTGTAGAACTGCAAACATGGTGGTTCAGTGATTTGTGCTTTATTCCAATCAATCATTACAGTGTATGCGTCACTTTCAAACTGTATTTCTAGTTGGGGTATAAACATTTGACGAGGAATTTCGGGTGAGTTTAAACGTGCTTCCAAAATTTTATCGTATGCATTATTTCTTATTATTGTATTCGGGTCAGTTATCATTGCCAACAGAATATTCTATGCGTTGTTTCTAATAAACGGACGAATGATCAATTGAACGTCTTCCGGCAACTCACGGATCCAGCAAATATATTTAAAAACATTACGACTTCCATGGATGGCTTCTGGTTGGCTTTTAACGAAAAACCAGAATGGCGCATATAATTTTACAACAAATTCTGCTAGTTTTTTTAAAGCTGTAAAGGGCTGATTTTTTGAGACATAAAGGCGCAGGATTTTGGAAGCAGTTGTTAACCAGCGTGATTTGCTTGAAATACCGGACTGCTCGTTGGCTAATTTTTAATCGCACTCCCCATTATTTACTGCAACAACCATACGGAAAAAATAACACTGGTCGCTTCGAATATTCTAATCATTAATATTCTTTGGCATTTCACCCTAAGCAATTGGCTCAAAATTTTGTGCGACCTAAAACATAAAAAAAAAATGTATTCTTTAAAGTAATCAAAATATAAATATTTTTCGCACTAATAGAATTATAACTATTAGTATGTAATTTTCATTTTAATTTTGACTATTTAAATATGGAAGTTACACTTGCAGTATAATTTGTACAATTCTGAATTCCTGCTCCAATTCCTCCTGGCCAGATTCCAGGCCCCTTTAGATTACCAACAATTGCTCTTAATAGCGCATTTAACGGTAACTCGTTAAAATGGAAAATGGACCATTGCAATGGTCTTTGTAAGTACCGTTCCATGTAGGCAATGACTCCATTCTTGTATCCAGTGTTTGTAACTGTTCCATCGCAACTCATAGCAACCAAGTAATCTAAATAGTAATTTTGATCCTTCAAGAAATGCACGATGGCCGTTTGAATCCCCACACCAGTGCCAGCAGTTTGTGTTACATAGCCGATGAATTTTGAATCGGGTTCTTTCACTATTGTAACGTGTTCTTCGTGTTTGGTATGACACTTTTTTTTTCAAAGTCAGTTCTTTTTTTGCATCGAAAGAGATACATTTCAACAAACCATGACTAGTAGCTGCTGCTTTGGCTTCGTTTCTGAATTTTAAACGATTTTGTTTTTGTCGATGATGAGGTCGTCCAAGAACTTCGTTATTTGTTTGGCAACATCAGAAGTTACATCTTTTGCAGCTTTTTCAGCAATCGAAATTCGCAGATCGCAGATCTTTTTTAGCATTGTAGCATGTAAGGATCCGAAGCGAACTGACGTGTTACTTCGATCCATAGCCGAACAGAAATTTCGTCTGATGTCCGACACTTTTAATTGCATTTCAGTTAGTGGCGGTGATATAGCTCGACTTCTTTTGAATTCGTCTTCATCACCAATATCTGGTACATATCCAATTACACTAGACGCAGTTTCTGATTGATCTTCACTTTGCACATCTTCAGGTTCAGGCTCTTTTTCAAGTGACAACAACCTTGGTCCACATTGATCTATAAAAAAATCCTTTACGGCGGTACACTGACACTGTATATTTGAATCTATGCCGCACTTACATCGCGAAATTGTAAATAATAAATTCCACTGATTTGCA
>JAAAKO020049885.1:0-11233 GCA_010015015.2 Bolitophila cinerea
ACTAAACTATTACTGTAGACGAAATATAAATGACATTCTTAAGGTTCATTGTTACTTATCAGGGACTCCTTTACAAATCATTTACGGGTATTAGTAAACAACAACGCGCAATCTACTGTATATTACAAGTCATTATATTTTTGAACGAAACTCCAAACTTTGAGAATAATTTTAAAGTATTAAACATATTAATGAAAAAACGCTAAAAAAACGTAAAATAGTCTCCCCACTGTGCGCCGCGTCTGTTATTTTTCAACGTTTGTCATATCTTTTCTATTTACCTTAAAGCATTTATGTATTATTGACTGGTCATATATGTTTCGATTTAAAATTATAAATTATACAAACATTTTAGTTCAAAATTCATTTATGACTAACGATATTACTTACTGTAAACCAAGCCATTGTTGAGTCATCGTACAGCACAACCCACTCCTCGGACCAGCGGTTCCAAAGCATTTGACCTGTTCAAATATAATATTACAATTATTATCATTGAAATTATAATTAAATTATTTTGATAAATTAAACATATTTTTTCATGTACTCTTATACCACGAAAAACACTGCAATTTATATGTTTTCTACAGTACGGCTTGACTTAGTGTGCCTCGGAAGCACAGCAAATGCGACAAATGAAATTATGTACCCAAATATATGGTCTGTTCAAACATGTTAAGGGTTTGTCGCCGAGGGCATCGTATACTGACGAAATACATATATGCCAAAATTTGTTATACAATGTACTTTGACGTAGATGTACGAGTTGAGCGAGTTTAC
Source organism: Bolitophila cinerea (assembly GCA_010015015.2). NCBI lineage: Eukaryota > Metazoa > Arthropoda > Insecta > Diptera > Mycetophilidae > Bolitophila > Bolitophila cinerea. The sequence goes on from JAAAKO020049885.1 coordinate 781, forward strand.
CTATACGTATTGTTTTGCGAGTCCTACAACCTACATATATATATATATATATATATATATACTATATTCTCGTATATATGTGCTATGGCAATGAAAAACACATTATTACCCTCGTAAATTAATGTCTGCCAAAAAGTGCGAAACGAGGCTGACATGAACACAAAATAGAAATATTTTCATTGTGTGCACTATACGAGCACCGGGTGTGTTCAGGAAAACCCGGAAAATGTGTGCACTCTTCTGTGTGGACCATAAAATAATTTATAGTTACTATTAAAGTTCAGATATAAATATGTACTAAACCTTAGTATATACAATATCTTATTTACGAGAATGTTGTGTGCGCATGTGATCGTTGTGGACTGCTGGGCAGACATTTTTTGATGCACATTTTGGATAACTATACTGGATTTATGATAACCAGTATAAGGATTCTTGGTACTATGCGGTTTTCCTCTTATAACATTTTATACCAAAATACCAGTATACTTCAAAATAAAGCTTCGGTAAATCGATTTAACTGAACTGATTTTACCTATATAATAGGGTGTTTTATATTATATTCTTGTACCTTTGCGTGCGGTATGTTATGTGTGTGTCTGTATGAGTACATGTTATATAATACAATATATATATATATATATATATATATATATGCTCTTATCGTCATCGTTAAATTGCGCGCACAGTGTATCCGGAAAAGTTTTGATGAGCGCTTTCGTATACGTTTATTCTGTTCCGATTTAAGAGACTTTGTGCGACTGCCCGTAAGCACAACCCCTAAAATCCTTTTCTACAGTATTTCAAGCATATACACATTTCAAATACAGCGTTTATAAATTAGTTTTTCATAGTACAAAATTATGTAAAGAAATATATATTGGTATTTTTTCTGTATTTGTATACTTTCTGCTCGATCAAACCCTATATACGCATTTAACATTAATTTTCAGTATTCACAATCAATTTTTTTTCAATTTAGCGATTTTAGTATTTTATTATTCAGTTAAATGCATTTCCATGGCAACAAAATTCTAAAATCTCTAAAATTGATAAACCATTTGATTGTGAATACAGATAAATTATATCATTAGAGATATAATGAGATTACAGTTGCTCTGGCGAAACAATCATTTTGCATTAATTTTTGGATAGATGATGAAAATACAAGGATAAATATAGGACTTTATATGATCTAACACATTCGTAATTTTGATTTTGGCAGGTTGTTGATGAAACGATGTTCCCCATTGCAATTTTTTATCAGGAAGTAATCTTTTTTGTTTTGCACCAACGGTTATCTTTAATTATAGGTGCGCATCACTATTTCTAGCGACACAATTTCTAGATATTTTCTTAATACAAAAAATGTTCAGATATTCTGACGCGACAGAATTTATATTTGTTTTCTTTAATTTATATTCCGAAATTCTGTCGCGACATAATTTCCCGTTCGTGATTATCATGAATTTTGTGTTAGAATGTATCAATAAAAAACTGTTGTTTTAATAAAATTAAAGCATTGCCGCGGGCACTTGCTATTAGAATACTATTTACAAATGAAACAAAAACACTGTAAACAACTAATATAGAAATTATGAAACATCACAATTTCAGAAAATATATATTTTTTTAATTTTGGTGCAATACAATTTCTGAAAATCAGAAACAATAAATTATGTCGCCACAGAATTTCTGAATTTAAATTGAAATGGAGGCAAATATAAATTTTTCTCGTCAGAATTTCCTAATTTAAAAAAAATCGTAATTCAGAAAGTTATTGACATGTATAATTTCAGGGACGATTAATAGGAATAGCAAAAAAGTAACGGTAAAAGAATTTCAGACAATGACAGCTAGGATTCAGCACTTCAGGGCTATGTTCCCTTATACTTGCTGATGAGAAAGCAGTAACATTAAAACGAATCTCTTTCTTTCACTCTCAATTATATTATCATCCCTTAAATTATAAAACACAAGACACGCGGTCATTTTACGGGTTCACATGATTGGTCAGATCATGGTTAATCATGGTGCAGCTTATACTAAACTGCTCCAGTCGAAGCTTATATAGTTAAAGTACTCAAAACATATCGTCAAACAAATTGTTAAGAATTATAATTTGCCTTGCTATATTACGTGAACCATTTCAGAATGATATTTATAGCAAGAGGAACCTACTAATTTAATAAATGTTGCCGCTGCCGGGAGTTGAACTCGGGCGGTCCGGTCTACCATCTACCGTGAACAATTCGGTAAATTACTACTATTCAAACAATTTAGTTTTTTGTTTATTGTTGAGATGTTTAACTAACATTTTATTAAAAAAATGTATGCCCTATATGTATTGCACTTTTAGGGAGATTTTGCGTAGAAAAAATCAATTTCGTAAAAAGGTCAACCTATATACTTTTTTGGAAAGGCGTACCGAAGTGAAGATTCGCCCAAGTTATTTATATATTTTATTCTATAATTTAAATATCATAGAAATGATGAATATGTTCACTAAATTAAAAACTATTTTTAGAAATGTATTATACTACTTTCAAAATATATATGTAAGATACCTATACTGTATAAAAGATCATTTATAATACATAAACATAAACTTTAACATAATATTCCAATGCTAGGCAACAAAGTTATATAAAGTTTGAATGTGCATAATGAACCGAACAGCACACGCAGACCGAATTATTAAATAGAAATGTACGCAACCTTGCACGTGTTGACGCAACATCCTATTCCTAACGATATGCCCTAGCCCACGCACATCAATGAGAGGGTAGGCGAGGAACGCTATATGTCCTGTATAATAAGTCTGTGGGCTCTTTATATATAAACGTACGCAAATAAGGGTTCAGTTCAGAATAATATTTGCAAGATTTTCACGTTGGCTTATGCGTATGAGCGATCTAAATGTCACACATACTACATACATAAGTTCCTTACGTGTTTCGCAGTCCGCATGCAATTTGCATTAGGGGAGGTTAAATATTTATTATATTTATATATAGTAATTTTTTTAAATGTAATTGTTTTTAAATAAAACTCATTCCGAAAAAATCTGTTTTGATGCTTCTCTAAAACTTGTTTTGGCTGAAGCTTATAAACAAACGATAAAAAAAATAAATACAACCACCCCTAATTGGAATACATTGCACTGTGCATGTGCATGTGAGTATTACTCGCAAACACTGAATCCAATTTAATGCTTGAATAATGAATAACGGATCTGATACCGTCTCACATCCACATGTGAACACATATGTTAATAATCCGTATTAAGAAATATACTCTCTTCCTAGATGTATCTATAGAGTACCAGCAGAATAATTCCCAATTTAAATGCTCGATGGTATGTATACTGTTTTCAATATGTACCTATATATATAATACATATTTATTGAGCACGAGACACATACACATAGCACATACGAAGAACGAAGATTGGTCCATCACATCGTCGGTCGGTTGCGCCGTTCGTATAGTCTTCGGATCGTGAGCGTGACTACAAGAACTGGAGCAAACTGTTAAATAAAACATATCGTCGCATATAAAACAGAGCATTTGATTTACATTTTAGCGAATATGTCTCTCTTTGATTGTGGGTGGAAGGGTGTATGCGGGTGGGAGAGAGTGTGTGCCTTTACCAACCTCAACTCGACCTAAATAAATATACAACTAAGCAATAAGAGTCATTTCAAAGAACTCTTGGTGTTCAGACGAGCACTCACATACACACACACATACACACACACACAAACACTCAAGCACGCGCTCGCGTTTAATTGCATTTAATTACAAATCCCTATTTCGCTCTAAATTATGTGCGGTGCAACGTTCGTTGACTAGTATTTACACTATTATATATATAATATATATTACATAATATAGTATAGTATTCTATAAAAATAAATTCTCTAGAATCTTTCTATATATAAAATGCTAAGAAACTGCGCTCGATGAACTCCAAGTACTTTTATTGTAGAGATCACTTTCAACGATTTCCGGTAATCGCTTTTCAATCCAAACGATATATTGATTTTTCACAGAAATTTCCTGTATCTGCGAAAGCTTTGTCATCATGAGCTTTATATCGTATTTTAATTACGTATTATATAAATAAATAAATATGATTTTGTATAATGCTAATTCGCGTATTGTAGTTACTATTATTAGCATTCCCAATCTATACGAGTGAAATATATATGATTTAATGCTCTAATCTCATTACTATTTTGATATTGATTATATTTTACAGTCGCTTATTCAACTATTAGCATTAGTCTAATCTCGTATAATTTTGTATTGTATGATATTGTGAAATGTTGTATACATTTTATGTGTTTGTCGTTTTATGTTTTCGTTCACGCTGTTTATAATCTTAAAAATCATATAATAAGATGAAGAAAATAAAGTGTAATATTTATTTTATTAGTATAGGTTATCAAAAATATGTTTTTTAATTACTGCGATTCTGCCGAACACATAAGAATACTAGTAAAAGTGTTTCAGTTTGCCCGGAGTCGGCAATATTTACTGTATTTATGGATACGCCATCATTATTAATTAGTACACTCATGTAAATTAGAAAATACTCCGTTTCATATAGACCAGGATGGACGGTCTAAAGGTTAACCTATTAAAAAAACTTGATTTATACTTGTTTTTCATGTTTATTGCTTGGTTATAACATAAAAGAATAAAATAGGATTATTTGAAACCGTTAAAGTATAATTTTAAATTGTTTTTTTTTTTAATTGTAACGATAGATGTAAACATTTGAAGCTTTTGAAATATTCTTACCAAATAATTTTTTAACCGTATTTTAAATTTTCCCATTAATTTATAATTTGCAAATATTTTGATGATCACAGAACGTATGGGAACAGCTTGATTATCGAGGAGATCGGCTTAAGAACATATGATTTGTGTTTAATTTAATTTTTTTGACTCGTTTTGTTATTATTAAAGGCATCCAATTTAGCTTACTCCATATAATTCAATATTGTCAACCACATAATTGATAATATTTCACCAAAACAAATAATTTTTGTTCACATAAAAAATAAAAAAATGTTCCTAATTATATATAAATGCTTACCTTTTGCGCTTCGAGCTTATTTATAAAAAGAACAAAAGCTGGTCATTTATGTTTTTTCTTAAGGTGCTCATTTTTATTTTAGGTGCAAAATCATAAATGACCAGCTAGAAAGTAAGCTAAATTGGATGCCTCTAAAAAAAACTAAAAAAAAACGTTTTGTAGTTTTCTGATAATTTTGGAATCACAAGTATAACTAATATTTCCGTCTTTTATTTCAAGTGCTTAATATTTATTTTCCTATAGACAACATGGAACGCTATATTCAGGAATATTTTTTTATTCAGGAGGGTATTCATTTTAAAATGTGCTAATTTTCTCTATAGTTGGACCATTATGGATTTTCCTTCTTTAAAACACACGTCTTATGCAACAATCATTGAAAATAAGTCTATTTTTACTTTAAAAACCCTACAACCCTCTTGCTGTGCTCAGAAATTTCTAAACTATTTAAATCAAAAAGGTAAAGAAAATTGCTCGTGATCTGCTTCTCAATCCGTTATCTGGTGAGCTTAAATGCGCCAATTACACAGAAGTGTAAATGAGGTGATCATCACTGTGAATGTTATGACTATAGTAAGTGAGCACTGGCCTTCATTGACGATTGTGTAACAATCAGGGCAGAGAGAGTTGATCTGATTCTTTACTGGAATGTGTTTCACGAAATCATAAAATCAAAAAAAGTTGCCATATAAAGTTCTGTGTTCTTTAACTCAAAGAAAATTCTGCGTACGTGTAACTCTAAAATGGGAAGCAAACTCAATAAGTGACAAAAAATGGCCCTTCTGTGCAATCTGACAGCAAATCAAATAAAATGAAAACTTCAGCATTACGTCCATCATCTGTCTGAAAAAGATTCTAAAGCCAAACGGTGACAACGGTCAGCGTAGCTCAGGAAGTACATAATTGTCATCCCTGACAACCACATCGTGGAGAGCAAACAGAATAAGATTCTTCTGTATTCCAATCTTCAATAATGATCTGCTAGGTATATAAAGATAAAGCTATCGAAATTTAAACAAAAAACACTGTTTTACTATCGTATATAAATTATGCTACATTTAAAAATAAAACAGAGATCATTGAAAAATCGAAATTTTTAAAACTTAGCAGTTATTAGGAAATGGCAAGCGGTGAAATAATCTTGTATAACTACATTTACATACCAAAAAACGTATGTGGGTCAATCGTATCATTCGGTGTTTCGGCCAATCATGATTCTGCCAAGTAAGAGACACGGACTATGTACAATATTTTTATACAACAAAATTACACCTCGCGGTCACAGATGCCTCGGATAAATAAAAAACCACCAAACTACACTCTTAACAGTATACCTAATATATTTGGAATTGGATCCGTTTATACTTTGTAAAATTTTAAGGTAACATTATGATCTTTTTTATATTATTAAAAGGTAAGTAGTATTGCTAAGCTTTTGCTTGTTTTTTGTTTACATTTCGCTTAATTCCACTCTAATTTCATTTCATTCTCCTCTCCCTTTTTTTCTAAAAACACAAAAGTTCATTGATTTATTTGTGAAAATATACAGGGTATGTATTTTTTTAATGTAATTGTTTAAAGTAGGCGAGATGTAATTCCGCGGTAAACAAAATGAAAGAATAATATAAGTTTATGGAGAAATCAAAATGAACCCGGGATGAGCGTCCGCGGGTTAAAATTCTCATCACCATATATATTATTTAAAATGAACCAAGATACCCGAAGTAAAGTTATTTCCCTTTGCAGAGGCAAAAATACTGTAACATATATATAATTGAATTTTTAATTACGAATAACGTCGATTAAAGGATATAAATATTAAATGAATTATAGCATTAAATCATAAACCGGAGCGCGAATTCTTTATGCTTTGCGGTAAAAGCGTGTACGATATATACGATATATGAAAAGCCTTCCGCCCACCGTATGTCGTTTATAGGAAACTCAATCGCGCTTCCAACTAAGCCGAACAATTTCAAAATTAAATATTGTATTTTCTTGATGGAAATTCAATTTTCAAATTTTATGCGACGAGACAGATGAAAAGAGCCTGCTCGGAACAGCTGCTGCCGTCGCAACGTTATTATTTAGGTAAACATACTATTATATAATATGTATTGTATACACTATATACATTACACATATATATATATATACATATAAATATATTAAATACAATTATTAGGGGTGTCGAACTATTGAAATATTATTAAAAATAAAATAAAGTTCTCCACCGTTATAAAATAGTTTATAGATACAAAAACAACAAAACAAGTTAAAACTATAAACTAATTTGTAGATTACAATCCAACTACAAGTGGAAGAAAAAAAACATTCTGCCAGTTATATAAATTTCCAATTGCAAACTTTAAAAAAATATATATGGTACAGTGGGGTAAGAATAATAGTAGCGATACTTTTGCTTCAAAAATCACAGCAGAGCAGTCGTGCGAGCTAAATTGAAATTTATTTTAACTATTTTGTTAGGCTTTCTAACAAACCTATATATCTCCAAATAAGTTTTTCATAAATAGTTCTAATAACACTTACTTTACTTTATTCTAGGCCGCATCTAATTGCATCTAATTCGTATAATCTATATATTTATATATATATATATATATATATTAAACAGACCAATTTTTTCGGTATTCTTATGTTCTGTTAAATAAATACTTTAATTACAATAAATACATATTTGTTACTATGAATAAATTATTTTTACCAAAAATATTTGTTTAACCTTCAATAAATTATTGTTAAAAATTAAATAAATTATATGAGCGTAATTGAATTTCGAAATTTTTCAACTTATTGTTTGTTTTTTCGTGATATTTATTATTTTTTTGGGCACAACATTTTTTTGACAATTTTTTATTGGTACAATTATGGGCACACTTGATTGTTATTGTTAGTCTTTATAAATCACAAATGACCACTCCTAATGTATTATACCCACGTCAGCCACTCGTAATATAACATAAATAATATAATCTGTCTCTAAATCCACAGTTAAAACTGGGTCATTAAAAACATTTAGAATTTCACCATTACGGATTTAAATTGGGGATTGTTTATATACGAGTATACACACATCTTGACATACGAGAGTTTAAAAGTATATAAAGCTTTTACGAATATATACAATAAAAATATATACAAGTATTCAAACCGTTTCGAGTGTTATAACTCAGATGTAATCTAATTGTCACCGATATACGTATATTGCGTGTATACTGGCTTAGTATATACGTGAGATACTCAACAATCCGAAGTACCTGATTCACTTGACTTGTGTTTTCCGGAATTGCAAATTTTCACAATACATGACTAGATATACGTATTATTGTAGACGTTGATATATATTTGATACATATATTACATTTTAGAATATGAAGGATCTGTATTCGTATATCGACTAAATTTAAATTGAGCTCGTTTACAACTCCCGATGTAGCATCGTCGTCGTCGTCGTCGTCGAAGCCTCCAGGCTCTGTGTTACACGTGAATTCAATGAGCCTTTATATTTCTAAATGGCATAAGTAAATATATACAATATATACAATGTATAGTTAGGCCTGGCGTTCCATATATTCGTCGTGTAAATATAATATATATAAGTATAAATCTGTAAAGTACACCTCATATGCATAATATGTGTACAAGTATATAGCATCAACACAACATCGTCGTATGTATTTGTATATTTTATGTGGTATTTTATACATAAATATTCACATATATTTATTCGTTATATACACTATACAGCTCATCAAAATTCGATTGCACGTGTATAAGGTTGTGAGAGAGTGTGGAGTGTATAACTTATATTGAGTTTCACGAATTTTCTCATGCATTTTCAGTATTTTATACTGTTTTTGGGTAATGACAGGAGATATGTTGTACATACTTGGTAATTATATATATTAGGCAATCAATGTAGCATAAATCATAATTACATTCAAATTTCAAATTTTAATATCAAGTTATTTTTTAATAATATAATCTGAATTTATTTGATCAATCCTTAAATAAGAACATTTCGAAAAGTTTTTTTGATATAATTTAGTTTTTTATAACTAGATCTTCTTATTTAAATTGATCAATTATTTTAAGAAAATTCAAGATATTCAATATCCAAAACAAAATGAAGTACTTACTTACATTTCGAAAAAAATCTATAATATAAAAACAAAATATATATAACAAAACTCACGTTTGTAGCGCAGCAGGTAACCGCCTTTTATTTGTTTGCTATCCTGTTGACCTGTGAACAGATAGAAAATAAAATCTAGATGAGCTTTTTAACTGGTTGTTTATATGTTATAGGCTTCTAAAAAGCACGCAAACACAAACATGTGTGTATACTCGTATAAGAATGTTTGCGTGTGTGTTCTATGTGTGTGTGTGTGTGTGTTTGTTATTGCACGAAGGAAAATTTCAAATTAGTTTTTTTACGAGTGTTTTTCCGCTAAAAATTTCATTGAATCACGCACAGCATGAAAATGTTCTGAAAAACGTCACCATTGCGCAGGTATTTCAGAGATGTTCCGTGCCCACGCTTTTGCTTGTTTCAATACAAACAACCTTTATATTTTTAGGTGCATCCAAACCGGATCTGTGTGGCGTGCGATGTTGTCTTTTTAATAATTAATCAAAACACGTCCTCGCTAAAATTATGGTCCGTATGCTTTTGAAAGGTATTTCATTAGTTTTCTTTAGTCCTATACACATTTTATAAAAATAAATGATTTGAAGTTATTTTATGTAATCTCACAAATTTTGGAAAGATCGAATACATATACAAGATTTATTCTTAAATTAGTGCCAAAAATATTAATTATAATTCTTTTTTGAAAAAACTATATGATTAAATTGCATTTATTTAAATATAGTGTTAAATCTTTGAAGTTCCAAATACACTATCTACCCCACAAACAATTTAGATTTTTTGCTTATTTTGTGCTTACTTCGGACATTAAATAGTGCATAAAATAAGCATTATCGTCAAACAATTGGACACTTTATAATGCTAATTAATTAAAGTCAAGACATACCCCTCGTTTAGCAGTCAAAACTTAAATTTTCCAACAACATTCCCACTTAGCGGCGAAAAATAAGTACAATGATATTGATATTACCGAAGATAAGAGATTTAAAACAATAACTAGCAATAAATAAATTGCAATGTATATTTACTTTCCTTCGGTAACTACCGTGTAGCGTACACTTAGTACACGCTCACGTACTCTTAAGTACACGCAACATGAAAGGTTGTACACCCCATCGGCTGCGTCTAAATTGACTACTGCAGTCAAAGTACTTATGTCTAATTTTGTCGAAGAC